>JAXQQM020067165.1:0-69654 GCA_034641835.2 Pinus albicaulis | reverse complement strand
CGCCATATCCTGCTTCTTGCCCTTTGCACCGGAATGAGAAGTTTTCTTACCCTTCCCCTTCTTTGCTTTGGCAACCAAAGTGCAATTTTCTTCATCAGCTCCCTTTGATGAAGATCCATCTCGAGTAGTCCTCCTTATCTCCTCCTGCATGAGATCCGCCCAAAGGCGCTCCCATCCCGGCAGCTTCTCCCCACCATTGACACTATCTTGATATGAGTGCCAAGCCTTCGGAAGACCAAGGAGAGCCAGGTCGACCATGTCCTCTTCATCGACAGTAACCCCCACACTTCCCAGCTCATCTCTGCATTGAGTGAACTTCGTGAGGTATTTGGCGATACTGTCGCCCTTCTCCATCTTGATGTTCCCGAGCTTATCTTTGAGCGCCAGCTTCCTTTGGTCACTCTTACTCTGGAATAGATCCGTCAAAGCTTTCCACATTAGAAATGGAGAAGCCTTTCCATGCAGGCTGGATACAATATGATCCTTGACGCCCTCCAACAGGATCCTTCGACATTTCGCCATCTTCTTTTGCCATGCTTCGACTTCAGCAGGATCAGTGGGCCTTTGGACATCCATATCCACGAACTCCTTCAGTCCATTATCTTCTAATACTGCCTCCATGCGATCCTTCCATGCAACATAATTCGAACTGCCTTCAAGAGCATATTTGAGTCGCAAACCGTTGAAAGACATTTTCAACACCGGCACCAAGAAAACAAAACTGCTGCAAAATTCGAATTCCACCTCAAAGCTCAATCGCCCTTGATCTGTGAGAACAAATTATTTCTAGCACAGAGATCGACTGCAGGGGCATTTACTGGATATATCACCTTTCAAAGAAAGGATGGATCCAGAGGCTACCTGGCCCGCATGCAGACTCTGTCTACCGAAATAAGTTTGTAATCACTGTGATGATCAATCTTTGCTTCAATAGCTCCGATACCATGTAGAAATTTGCTGAATAATGATTAATTATCTACCGAGACTATCCTGATCACATACAATTCGAATTTATATGCAACACATAATCTCTTCCACTCAGATCATCAAACATGCGGAAATAAAATCAAGCGATAACACATCAAATCATCATACACATTAACACAGTATGTATGGGAAAAGCTTATAGCTGAAAACCCCGCAGCTATTGTGTATATTATAATGGAGAAATCATGTAACAAACTCAGTACAATACTCCTCACAAGTACTCGGTACTTTCTCATGAAGTTACACACAATCTAGCTCAGTTTTGAACAGGTTACTGGTTCAAAACTCACCGCCAATTGCCTTGCCTCTATTGCGCAATCCAGGCCTGTCTATATAGAGATCCAAGGTTCGAATCTCCTTGGCTTGACAGTGAAATCATCATGGGAAATTCCTCCAAGTGTGGTGCAAATCTCATGCACAACTGATGTCGCCACTGATAGCTAACTCCACCCTTTCATCTACCTCTTTCACTGGTCTTCACTGAACTGATCATGCACTGTAGTGAAATGATGTGTTCTTGAGTTGAATAATGAGTTACTAATTAATGAATTAAATAATATTTAATTCACTCCACTCATAACTAATCGATTAGCTAGTTAAACTAATCTCAACTAGTTCAACTAAAATAAACAGAACACAACTCCACTAGCTGTCTCATTAACTCCACCAAACTTCTGCCACTGAAGTCCTAACTGAAGTCAACCATGCATGATGCCATCAAACCCTTGGGAATAGCATAATTCCTCTGTCAGATGCATGAGCCACTTCCAAGGCTCGAACTGAAGTGATCCAAGAGAGTAAACTGAAGTTTATAGTCCAAATATTATTAAGGGTAAATAATATTTGACTTCCCTATTTTTAGGAGAGGCAGTCTAAAAATAGACTTCGACCTCTTCGACCTATAGGTCACAAAAATAGAGTCCCATCTATTTTTACCAACATGACCAATGCTCCAAGAATCTCATACTGGAATCCTCGGACCATGCTCCATATGTCTAAAAATAGACTTTGCGCCAGAATTTGCCTGCGGGCCCACTTAGTGAAGGCGACTTCATTTCACTAAGCTCCATCATCTTGCTGCATTTTCAACAGCCATATCACACCAACATCATGCCAAGTAAGGTAGCCATATTCTCTCAAGACAACCCACCGCAGCAATGCCTCTTGCTGCCACACCACCTCATCATCATACCAAGGGTGGTGGCCATACTCTCCTAATAGAAGCCAACGTATTAAGGCCTCTTGTTTTTATCCTACACCATCATCAAGCAAGATATGGGATAATGTCAGCCCATATTCTCCCAAGAGTAACCAAAGCAGTAATGACTCTTGCTGCCATCTCACATCATCATGATGCAAATCATGGAGAAAAAAATATACTGATTGACATGTAGAATGCCACATCACACCAACATAACAAAGCTCCCTATTTCCACATCATGTGAGTTCCATGTAGTGTCCCAAACAATGATACATCCATTGACATATGATATTTCATGTAATGGCCAAACTCTCTCAAAAGTAACTAGCGCAGCCATGCCTCCTGTTGCTGCATCACACCAGTACTATGCAAGGTATGAATGATAATAATGTGAAATTTTGGGTAGTAACCATACTCAACCAAAATCAACTAGCGCAACCATGCTTCTTGTTGCCTCGTGTCATAGATCTGCAAGTAGCCTTTCAACCACTTGCTCATCATCCTCACCCATCCATCATGTTAGCCACATATAAATTCTGATATACCAAATGGTGGCTAAGTTTGTTTTCAAGCCTTCAAGAGATATATTTCCTTTGAAAATCTATCATCCTTGAAGTCTTATTTTTGTTCCATCCTAGAGGTTCATCTTCACTGCTGTTTCCATCTTAAAGCCATGCTGTTTCACCAAAGAAAGTTGTTCCAAAGGCCACTGAAACTGCCTATTTTCACTTATTTCCCTTCATTTTCATGAAGCCTTCTTTTCATCTTTTAACCCTCCATTCAGCCTCTAAAGGCCTTAAATCCCCTTCAAACCTTGTGAAATCCCTTTATGAGGTTTAAAAACCCGTCTTTACCCCTATTGAAACCTCCATTTTCCTCAAAAAACCCTTGAAAATCTTCATTTTTACACTAAGGCCTTAAGCCCCTTTTGGCCTTAGCCCTAGCTCCTTTTCCGTATGTGACTCGGAGCTGTAACCAGGTGCTAATCCTCAATCGCTAATCGCAATCAGAGCTTTTATTTCAGTCTTTTCCTTTGTTCTTCAAAAGTTTCCGATGCGATGAGTTTTTCTCCCCCGAACGCCGATGCGATCTGAACCGTTGATCTGTTCCAATCTGACGGCCAACACTTAATCACATCGCGCAAATACAGTCTTCCCTCTTTTCTTTCCCCCCAATGGTCGACTCCCCGATTTAATCTTGGCTGTTGAATCCACAAGAACCAACGTATAGGATTTGATTGCGCTTTGTTCGCAGCCCCCCGTCATCACATCCGTCGATTCAATCCTGGATGTTGATCTCCCCTCTGATCCAATGGCCAGCGCTCAATCCCGTATCGAAAAATCAAAAAGCTCCGACGCGATGAGTTTTCTCCTCCGATCCGCCGATTAGATCTGGACCGTTGAATCCACGAGAACCAACAGCCAATATCTCATCGTGCTCCGCCCTTAACCTTCACCATCCCAACCTTCGGTTAAATCTCCGTCGTTGATCAAGTTTGATCCAACAGTCCACATTGCTTCTGATCGTCAAACCCCGCCCTACTCATTTATCCTCCTTCGACAGGTCTTGACCATCTGTTCCTGAGATCCAACGGTCAGGATTTATTCCGCAATTGACCCTACCCATTATGTTCCGCCCATGCATCTTACCGCCTATCGCGTGCAACCCGCACTGTTCGATCTAACCCTCCAGATCCGACAGCTTAAACCATGTTTCACGTTTTTTCTGCGCCTGAGAGTTAACGTTTCAAAAAAACACGAAATGGGTGGTATTGGGAGGGACAGGTGTCAACAAGTGAATCATATCGTGTTTTTTTTTGCCAAAATCTGAAACCACTTGAACGCTGCGTGAAAACCATTTCGGTTGTCTGCCTTATCGCCCTCCGCAACATTGTTCCATTATTAATCTTAGTTGTCGATCTCTGAGATCTGACGACTCTGATCACGTCGAAACCCCATTCATTTGTTTTTCAACTATTTTCCCAAATGATTTCATCAGGCTATCCCCACCGCCGATTGTCCTAATCGGACGGTTCTGATTTAATCTTGCCCCATCCACTCCCCTTTCACTCGATCTTTCAAATGAACCCATCGAAAGATCTCCACCGTTATTGGTTCTAATCTAATGGCCCACATTATATCGCATTTGCATTTCATACTCCATTCATCTAACCTCTCCAAAGACTTCATCGGACAATCTCCATCGTAGATCATCCTGATCTAACAGTCCCAGTTTATCCTCGCACCCAAACCTCCAAAGCACCTGGTTAGCTGCTCTGCCAGTGTTTTTTCCCATTTTTCCACTGCAATCACATTCTTCCTCACTGCTCCTCCACCACCCTAGAGCCTCTGCATGCAGTCTAAACCCAGCCCGCTGGATTTCATAACATGTTTTCGTGTGTTTGTAGGTTTTTTCATGGCCAATGAAGGAATTAGTGTTTTATAGTCACAAAGGTGACACACAGGCTCAGATAACAGTCTTAGGGCCAGGAAACAAAGTCAAAAAGACCAGAAACAGAAGGCGCGGGCATGTCAATCAATAGATCATATCCATGAACCATCAGTGACCCTCAATCTCAGCGAAATCCTCCACCTGTACACAAAACACTAAGAAAAGATGATGATCACATTTTCCAGTGGCAGGATACACAGCATAGAGGACCAACATCAGTACATAAACATTTCGAGAAATCAGCAAGAGGAAATCATAAATAGAGCTAATATAGGTTTAAGTACAAAGAGACAGAGCAACTAGTGATGCAGAACGATGACTGACACAGACATGACCTTTACCCATGCACACAAGTCTGCCAAGCAGTTATTGCACCAGGGAAGCTACCACAAATTGTCAGAAGCAGTTATTTAGAAGTATGGGAGTCCTCGTAGCCCATTCTTCACTTAACTCACACCATGAGGATAAGAGTACCAATCCAGATGGTTTTTCTTCTCAAGGACACCCTATGGGTGATTTCTGTCATATCAAACGGTCTCAACAAGCTACAAGGTCATTGATCCTATCTAGAATTCAATGAAATGTTTAAGACACAGAATGGAGCATTCGAATACCTTTTCCTATCTCTTATGTTCATTAAAAATTTCCTCACCTACTTTTCTCATTTTCTCTATAAAGACTCTTCGAAGTCTCATTGTAATGGTTGGCGTTTTGTGATTTTTAAAGTAATACATATTGTTGCTTTGAAGAAGCTTTGGTGTTCTGAAAGAGTGTGAAGACCTGTGTTTTTCTGTTGATGAAGGAGGTAGGACCATTGGATTACTGAGCCTGGTTTTGGTGAAGTACTTCTTATTGTTAATGTTATTTCCTATTTTTCCACTTTGTTCCATCATGCTTTGCTTACAGTAGGATAAAAAGTTTAGGCAGAGAAATGTATCTTAGAAGCACCTCTGACCTGTTTATCCGTCACTTTTTATATGTTTTCTGCTACTGAATGTGACAGGGTAGTCTAATAGCTCTCTTTATATTCAGTTTGTTTTATTTTGGAAATGTTTAACTCAGTTGAGCTAAAGATTTTCTAGGTGTTCCCTCTTTCTTTGCCACTAAATGATGTATCTAATATCTCCCTTTGATTATTAACATTTGCAGTTTGACAGAAAGGCTTGTTTCAATCATACCCTCTGTTCATTATTGTAACTATTGTGTTAAAGGTCCCTATAATTGCAGTCCTATATGTCTAAGGCGTTCCCTCTTCTTTGAATGCAATTGTATGTCTTTGTTGGTTAAGCTCTCAAAGGTGAACTTGTAGGAGGAAATAGGGCGTTCCCTGAATCCTATAATTCATTTAGAAGGTTTAGTTTGCATTTCTCCTTTCTTTGAGTGTTTATATTGATTAAGTCCAAAGCAGTGAGCTTACTGGATGAAATAGGGTGTTCCCTGAATTCTTTAAGTCATTGTGATAAGATTTAGTTTGTTTTTCACTCTTAGTCCTTAATGTCCATCCCATTTCACCTATATTATTCAACAGATCCTAGACCAAGTTAGATTGGCCCTTTGGTTTCCCTTCCTTCTCAGTCAGAAATATTTGGATTTTCACATGACTCCATTTCCCAATGGCTTGTATATTCCCATGCTCTATCTATACCACATGAAACATATTTTTCCAACCAAACAAACAAAACAAACAACCTTGCACCTCATAACTAGCCTAAGATCAACTTCTAAACCTTTCAAGACACATCTTTATAAAAACATTGAGAGATCCCTCTCTGAGACTAGGAGGGTTAGATCCTAGGGCTCTAAAGTTAGGTTTGTATGTTGCCTTGTCTTTTAGTAAGCCAATCTATCAAAACACAGGATCCCAACACATCCAACTGTGGGTGATGACTCCTATCATGCTCCATCTTGGTATCCACCCAATGGAGAATACCATCCTCTCCAATATGGTGACAATCTTTCCACTCCATGATATGTTGAAGTGCATCCTCTATGAGGTCTCTCCATGAGAACCTCTCACCGATGGCCTAATAGAACCTATGAGGTTTTGAATATACTGTAGGTTGAAGCTTCTCTTTGAGTTGTGAGATGATCATCAAGAAGGCTCTATCATGATAATGGAAGATGTTATCCATCACAAGATGTCTATCATCTACCATCTACCCATCCAATGCTTCATAAGTGAAGCGGTCATCGGAATGCTCCAAGAATAGTTGGGCCCCCAACTCATCACTGTTCCTCATTGAAAGTGTTGCAGATCTACATGATGGTGCATCTATTGTCTCATGGCCATACACAATGCTGAACTCATAATCCTGCATTGTACTAATTAGGATTATGCTCATCCTATCCTCTGAAACTCCACACTCCAACACAAAGTGTTGTGTGCAGCTCAACATTGTAAAATTGGGATGGATATACATCTCCTCCTTGAACAAGTCAAGGGTTCTATGTGCAGTGATAGTTTGTTGCTCCAAATTAGAAAGGTGCTCTAACCCTTGGTTATGAAATTACCCTGATGGAATGACCCCACAAATCTCAAGCTGAGGTGTTGAAATAATATAGGATGGAAATGTTTGAAAACCTTGGATCAGTTGATACTTGGGAACATATTGCAAAGCTACAAGAGTTCCTCCAACTGGTGCAATGGCTTCTCCAACTGTTGGTTATGGTGATCGATACTCCTCTACTGCTGCTGATCTAGGTGGATATCGGTGGCCACCCACCTATTCCATTTGGACCCACACAATCAATTATTGCAGCTTTTCACATTCAACACAGCTTACTATTTTTAGCAGGTTTTCGGGTCCTGTACTCCCGGAGCTGTTTTGGGGCCCTAATGATCCAGGTGGATATTGGTGGCCACCCACCTATTCCATTTAAACCCCCACCATCAGTTCTTTCAGTTTTTAAGTTCAACACAACTTACTATTTTTAGCATTTTTTCGGGTCCTTAACTTCCAGAGCCATTTTGAGGCCCTAAACGACATTTTTTGGGCATCGCGCCTCCGGTGAATATGATTCCATTTCAAAATTGATATTCGCAATAGCAGTTGTATTATTTGGATAGATATTTCTAACGATGTATCATGTGTGTCAAACAAAGATAGTATGCCAAAGTTACGACCCCGGGAAGTTGAAACACCAATTTACCCAAACAGGGCCCATAGTTTTGGCTCTTCATCTCCTAGGGTTAGGTTTTTGGATGTTTAGAGTTCTCCATTGTTTTCTCAATAATAAATAGGCCCTTGAGCCTCATTTTAACATAGTTCAGAGGTCTGTAGCCACCACATCTCTTCTCAGAGATTCACTACCGGCACAAAACTATTTTATCTCCATTATGTCTGTAAGCATATTTCAGTCATTCTTTTATTAATGAAATGAAGCATTATTTCCATTGCATCTCTATGTCTATGGTTATTTCTATATTCTGTTTTGTTCCTGCATAAATCTGGATCAGTGGTATCAGAGCGGTCTGCTCTTTCTTTGTTTTTCTTTGCATGTCCCCAACGCGGTCAGGGTATAAGGAATTAGGGCTCGATCTAGTTGAACCCTTGCAAGATCAGCCTCGCAAACCCCGACGACCTCCCATGGCGGATGAAAAGAAAGACAAGGGAGAAGGAGATCCTATCAAAATATTTCTCGAGGAGGCCCTTGAGAAACAAAGGAACATGATGATGGATAACTTTGCTCAGGTCCTTCAACGACTGCCCACCTACGGCGCATCTGCATCCAACATCCACTCTGGAGGTGCCACTCCCTTCAAGGTACATGTAAACTTTGACATTCCTGTATTTGAAGGCCAAATAGATGCATACGCCGTAGATATATGGTTTAATTTGTTGGAAGGGTATTTCTCAATCCATGATTTCTCTGATCGAGAAAAGATTATTCTTGCACTCCTAAAATCTGCCCCCCATGTCAAAGACTGGTGGGAAACCTACTGTGAGCAAGAGGACGAAGGGGAACCCTCTCCATTCTCGGCCACGCCCACTTGGAATTTGTTCTGAGATGGCATCATTGAACAATATTACCCCGTGGGGAGATATGAGGACAAATACATCCAATGGAACATGTTGCGGCAACAAAGGGATCAAGATGTGCACGAACTAACGAATCTGTTCCATACCCTGCACACAAAGTTGGGTACTAAAGATTCAGAGAGACGTTTGGTGCTCAAGTACTGCGGCTATCTGCACAAACAAATTCAGGAGTAAATGGAGTTCCTCGACATTACATCGCTTGGCACGGCAACCGCTATGCCGCCAAGATCGAGCAGAAATTTAAGCAAAATAAGCGAGACTTCAGATCTGCGAATCCGAAAGGTGCCCCCGAACCAAAGAACAAGGGGCAAGGCCATAGCAGTGCGACTCAGAACAACACTACAAATCTAAAGAAGGACACAGGGAAGTGGTGTGAATTTCATAACATCCCTACTCACAGCACAAACGAATGTTGGGACAAACAGTCATTGGTGGCTGAACTAAAGACACCCGAATCAGATGCGTTTACTAATCTTGAGTCAAAACCATACAAAGGAAATGAAAAAGGGAAGCAGATCATTGATGTGGATCCCATTTCCATTGTTGTCACTACAAATATCCAGAGGGAGGATCCAGAGGATCCAGAGGAGGGGGAGCGCCTCTTCCATTCGCAGATGTGGGTGAAGCGTTCTCTGCTGCAATTTCTTGTCGATAGCGGAAGCCAAAAGAACCTCATTTCAGCAGAGGTCTTGAAGAGGCTTAGCCTACCGACCATAGAACACCCACAGCCATATACCATCAGGTGGCTCCACCTAGGGAGAGATCTCCACATCCGCCAGCAGTGCCGCCTTCCGTACAATATCAAGCCATTCATGGATGAGGTATTGTGTGATGTTGCTCCTCTTGATGTCGCTGATGTATTATTGGGCCAACTGTACTCATGGAGGTGACATGTTTTGTATGAGTCTAGGCCTCATGTTGTTGTTATTACTTTGGGAAATAACTTGTACAGGATACTGGAGGTAGTACTGCCTCCTGTCATCTCTTTAACTACTGCAAAACAACGTAGTAAGATTGTTTCCCAAACCAGGAAATTTATTTTCCTTACAACTCACTCACAAGGAAAAAAGAATATTGTGGCCACAACCTCGAAACAGGGCTCCCCTACACATCTGTAGCATATGGACAAATTCAGGGAGGAATACAAGGAACTCCTCACTCACAAAGGTTCCTCTACACCGTCAGGACAAGCACTCCATTGATCTGACCCCTGACGCATCACTACCTGATGTTTCCATACCTCATGCGACTACACAGACAGAATCCACACATGTACTGTCTAAGGCTGATAAAGAAACAAAATTTACTAAACGCATCCAACATGTCCGCCCGTAGGTCCATGGCATCTTCAACAAATCTAATAACCAGTTCAATAAAATTTGCCTCATCTCTTGGAAGATCTCAACGCAATGGGGACCATTTCTTCCTAAGGAGGGAGGAATGATCCAATTGGATATCGGTGGCCACCCACCTATTCCATTTGGACCCGCACCATCATTCTTGTTGCTTTCCACATTCAGCACAACTTACTATTTTTAGCAGGTTTTCAGGTCCTGCACTCCCGGAGCCATTTTGGGGCCTTAATGATCCAGGTGGATATTGTTGGCCACACACATATTCCATTTGAACCCCCAACATCATTTCTTTTAGTTTTTAAGTTGCAGCACAACTTACTATTTTTAGCATTTTTTCGGGTCTTGAACTTTCAGAGCCATTTTGAGGCCCTAAACGATGTTTCTTGGGCATCGCGCCTTTGGTAAATATGATTTTGTTCTAGAATTGATATTTGTGGTAGCACTTGTATTCCTTGGATATATCTTTCTAACGATGTATCATGTGCATCAAACGGAGATAGTATGCCAAAGTTACAACCCCGAGAAGTTGAAACACCAATTTACCCAAACGGGGCCCGTAGTTTTGGCTCTTCATCTCCTAGGGTTATGTTTTTGGATGTTTAGAGTTCTCCATTGTTTTCTCAGTAATAAATAGGCCCTTGAGCCTCATTGTAACACATTTCAGAGGTCTGTAGCCGCCACATATCTTCTTAGAGATTCACTACCAGCACCCTAGCTATTTTATTTCCATTATGTCTGTAAGCATATTTCAGTCATTCTTTTATTAATGAAATGAAGCATTATTTCCACTGCATCTATGTTTATGGTTATTTCTGTATTCTGTTGCGTTCCTGCATAAATCTGGATCAGCTACACCAACACTAGTAACTGCCTCCTCTTCCTCATGCATCTCTTGAATCATGCATGGGACTCTCAATGTCAAGTGCTCAATACCATCTTGCAAAGATGCAAGTACTTCTGCAGTTGGTGGTGGTGGTAGTTGATCCTTTTCCGAAGTGATAGTTTTGACATCTTCCCTTTTCTCCTCATATACTTTCTTATCAATGTCAGGAAATGTTTCTATGGAAAGTGTCTCCGGTTTTATTCTATCAAAATTTTTTATCAACCTTTGAGTGAAGTATGCATAAGCAGTCACTACTGCATGTTTAATATGGCTGAACCACCAATCCTTTGCTTCACCCTCAAGGTGCAACGCTGCAATCTCAACAAACTTTCTTTACGCTACTCGGTGTAGCTGGAAGAATTCATCTAAATCCTTCCTCCAAGATTTTTTTGTGCTTGTGGATGACCCGTAAAATGTAGGAAAGAAGAATTTATTTTGTATGTGCCTTCTTCTACTATTGTTGCAGTGGGGTCTCCTATTTTATTTGATCTGCAAAAACTATTGGAGAGTCAGATTCGCCTTGAATGCTCTAGACCGAGAAAAGTACTCTGCAAGATAATTAATTAGAGTCTCATGCTCTAAGTATCCTCCATCTCCATGCCCTTCATCTCCTTCTACAAAGAAAATGGACATAGACGAGTGTTGTGGAGCTCTTTGCATTGTCGATTTATTTTTCTGTTGATAGGAAGTGCTTGTAGCTTCCCCATTCTGAAACCTTCTTGAGGTCTTCCTTTGCCTCTCCCTTCTCATTTCTTTGAACTCCTTGGATAGATCTTGCATAGATCTAAAGAGAAGTGTGGTAAAACTTAATCCCTCCATCATTGTAGATCTTTTCTTTTTTCTTCTTCTTCTGATGTCATGAAATGTATTGCCCACAAGATGAGCCAAAGATCATGCTCTGATTCCACTGTAATATCTCAAAATAGGAAAAGACAGTAATACAAAACACAATAGCGGGAAACTACATAAATGAAAAAATAAACTAAATACACCATGAAAATAGACAGAATAGCTAAGTAATTTTATTAATATGGAGGTGGAATACAATGTACAACAGTGCTAAAATAAATATCACTCTAGCCGACAGAGATGGATAGATTTACCCTGAAGTCCTCTCACTGAAGGCACTGCATAACTGCTGATTTGCTGGAGGCCATACTGCGTTGTCCCTCCTGAAAATTCTGGAAATATAATTTTTGGTTGAAATGGAATGTGTAGATCAGGTTTTTCTAGAGCTCATATGATGCCAAGATTTTATATCTGGGCTCTATGCTGAAAACCCAAAATAACCCAGAAAGGATTTCCATATTGGCTCATCTTGGAAAATCACCCTCCTAGGGTTTGCAATATACAACTGTTGGGTATGTAGATCTATGGCATGAAATGAAGATAGAGATGGTTGCAATAAGATACAATCAGATCGATGCATAAAGGGTTGATCCCTCCTCCTAATATCCAGGCTAGAAGCTTAAGATCTAGCTCCTCCTTCCTCCTCTCAAGTTGCAATTGCTGAATACAAAACTTTTGGAATGGATTGTGTTGTCAAGGAGGCTGAAGATATATCTTGCTGCTAGATGAAGCAATTATTCTCAATACTGATGGAAATAATCTCTCCAAAGTGAGGGGATGATCCCTCACAAGATTCCAAGCTAAAATACTTGGAACTTCCTTCCTCCACTGGATCTACACCGTTGGACTGCATAATTCTTGGGGGAACTATTGCTGCATGGAGGTGTAGAATGATGGCCTGATGTCAGATGTCATAATGTTGCTCTTGTAAGACTGAAATGGAAGCATAAGGTGAAGGATTGATCCCTCCATAGGTTTCCTAGCCGAAATGCTAGAAACTACC
This sequence comes from Pinus albicaulis, assembly GCA_034641835.2. Lineage (NCBI taxonomy): Eukaryota > Viridiplantae > Streptophyta > Pinopsida > Pinales > Pinaceae > Pinus > Pinus albicaulis. The sequence continues at coordinate 56,885 of JAXQQM020067165.1, read as the reverse complement.
TTCCTCCTCCCAAGCCCTCAAGCATGAAGGCATAATTCCTAAATTTGTATGTGCTAAAGAGAGGGGTTGAATGTGGCACAAATTTCATATGATGAATGTCTTCTCAAAGAAACCTTTCCAGAGTAGGCACTCGAATTCCCCCATGGATAAGGGTAGGATTCCTGCTCCGGAACACCCGTGTGCTAAACATCACTATAGACTTAGCTAAACAGCTGAAGCATGCAAAGAAATGTCAAACAAAAAAATGAGATCTAAATCCAGAACCATGCCTTCTATGGCTGCCTTCACCTTCCTTTTATTCTTTGTGAGCCTCCCCTAGCCTTGGCCCACCTCATTATTGCGCTGCACATGTGGCCACTAGCCTCCATGTAGACTGCGTTGTCTCTCCATGATCTCTGCATTTAATCTCCACTCTCTCTATCATGTGTGAATTTAATGCACCATTTCCTCCACCACTTCATCATCATTTCTCTATGATATTACTTTTATTCCTCCACTATCTCCATGATCTCTTTCATCAATGCTCCATGATCTCCACTCTTCCTTCATTAATAACCTGCTCCATTACTCCATCATTCTGATCTACTATCTAACTAACCCACATTCACACAACAAAAGTGGATTTTAGTCATCTATGGGGTTTATGGGTCCCTCCACCCTTTTATTTACTTAACTAATTAAGAAAAGTAAGAACTCTAATATTCCAATTAACTGATGGAAAATTGGGAATATTATAGCGAAATTTGGTGCACTTACTCTTGTAATTTTGATATATCATGTTTCACTTCTTCATCTTCATGAGTCATAGTAGAGTATTTTGAGGGCTTAATTGGTGTTGAATTCTTTTTAGGAGGCATTTTAGAACCCAATACTAATATCTATGCTTCAATATGCCCTTGGAATCAATTCAAACCAATTTTTCAAACAAGACTTATGCAATTTGAAAACAAATAATACACACCTTTTTCTTCCTTTTGAGGAGCTCGATATTGAAATTAAATTATCTCTATGATTTTGGATCTTCAATATCTAAAATTATGAATTGTATTAGCTCTCTAAATCTTCTTTCGAATGCCGCAGGTCTGACCTAATTTTGATTCTTCAAGACAAAGTTATACCCAATCTCCCACAATGACCTAATTATGGACTGGTTCAGTAGAGCGAACTTGTACGGTGTGCCACATGTCACTATTTCCTCCTTCGGCTCTGAAATTGATACACCGGAAAATCAAATCCGTGTAATTTCAGCCAATTTTTACATAATTCCAGTCCTATGCTCAGAGAGAGTTATGAAGACTTTCCCAAGGTAACCTATTTTAGATGAAATTCGGGAGCCTGCAAAAACCCTGACTTCCACAGATCATATCTCTGAAAATATTGCGAACTGAGATCTAAAATTTTTACATGATGTTTCTTAGGATTTCGGCTTCTTGTGATAAAATTTTTATCTTATGAACCTTCGTATAAAACATGTTATAGCACAAATTCCACGATGATACAAAATATAAAACCTCCTTCTATATATAGGAGTCAATGGGGTCACAATATAATCTTAGTCGACCTAACAATAATAATGTAAGGGAACAATAACAACAATATAGGGGTTACAGGGGTAAAAAAATAAAAATAAGGGGGCTACAATAACAACAATAAGGGACTACACTATTAATATAAGGACCTAACAATCACCTCTTTGAGATGAATTTCGGGAGCCTGCAAAAAACCTAAATTCCACAGATCATATCTCCAAAAATATTGCAAACCAAGATTTGAAATTTTTACACAACGTTCATTAAGATTTATTCGCAAATGGGTTTTTTTAGCTTCTGAATCTTAGTAGGAAAAGAGTTATAGCAAAAATTCCACGATGACTTGTTTGAAGCAGTGAAACCCTAGAATCCAAAGCTCTGATACCAAATGTTATGAAACCATCTCACAAAATAGAAGAAAAGAGAGAACAACGACTTAGAAATCATCCACTTCGAGGCAGAAACCTCCTTTAAATTACATAAATGAAAAATTCTTAGATGATAAAAATGAAAAAAATTCCTTTCTATATATAGAATTCCAATGTGTCACAATATAATCCTAGCCGACATAAAAATAACAAGGTAAGGGCACGATAATAACAATAGTGGGTTTATATGGGACACAATAATAAACATATGGGGACTACATGGGAAAAGCAATAAAAATAAGGGGGTTATAATAACAATAATAATAAGAGGATACAACAGTATTGTAGGGACCTAATAGATGGTACTTGTGACTTGCATAAAGATGCGAAACCCCAACATAAATAAAGAATTTTGAAAAATACGAAGAATATCTAAACATATAAATTGAGAGACTAAAAATAACTAGAAAAATATTGAAGAGGGCTGAAACAAAAATCACCAAGGTTCTGAATTACTACACCAGTGGAGTCACCATTTGTTAGCAACTATGTAGCTAAAGACCTAGTGGAGTCATGATTTTCTAGTATGAAAATTATCAGTAGGTGTACCAAAAATTCTTCGCTTAAGTCACTGGTGACAAGTGACCCTAGCAACATAATGTGGTTGCTCTTATGCTTTATATTTGCATGGAAAATGATAAACCCTGTAAGATAATATATGATGCAGACCCAGAACATATAGAAACAGTAAAGAAAAGTGAAATAACTCAATAGAAGGACTTTAAAAGAATATTTTTTATTAGAAACGCCTGGTGAAGAAGATTTACAAAAATGGGTCTGTAAATCCCTCTTCGTTGGGGGAATCATTTTGATGTCCTTGTGCTTCCGTGACCTTATTCTTCTCTCTCAAGATATATGGAAAAACCCAAAAAAAAAAGATAGAACTCAAGTGGGATTTCAAATGACATGAGATGATAATGGTGATGATGATAATGATCACAGTGAAGAATGAATGGAAAGCCCTCTTATTTATAACAAAGTATTGAGCTAAATTAGGAATTGGAAAATAAAAAAAAATATTATTGACCAAATCAAAATCTAACTGTTATGAATATTTTATTATATATTTTGGAGAGGGAAAATGATCTAAAATAGGTGGCCGACTTGCTTTTTTAAGCAAGTACCTTCTATTCCATTTAAACAACCTAATGCTCGTGCTCATACATCCATTTGTGAAATTGAATTCTTGTGTCAAGTTTATGTGTTTTTTACACACTTTATGTGTGAGAAATTAATAATTGTTTTTAGCTGATTAAATGCATGAACAGAAAACATAATTTGCAGAAATTAACCAGCAACACATAAAAACAAAATAATAAAGGAGTTCACCCTCAACACTTGGGCTACGTCTCCTTGAGCCTCCATCAATGGACCAGGCTCTCTGGGATTAAAATGGTTAAATTATTTTAAAAGATAATGCTCAACTCCATTGTTTTTTTAGACTGTACCAATGGGCTCGGAATACCAAAATACCCCTATATTGATTGTTCAATCACTGGAAATGGACCATGAATCCCTTGGGCATGACCTCTTATGTTAGTGGCCTTGAGCTTCCTTGAGCTATAATGTGTCAAAAACAACCTTATAAGTCCTCATATTCTCCTAAAACATGTCTCATTGTCTCTAGAACATTTCAGTCATCCAAAATGCACTGTTCATTCACTTAGAATGGCCTCTGGCTCCTCTGGTTATGCCTCCAACACCTGGTGGCACTAGGCTCCTTGGAACTTTCCTATAGAAAAATCGCACTTATAAGTCTCCAAATGCCTCTGAAAGTTTTACCATTGGCTTCATAAGATCCAATACAATCAAAATTGACTATTCATTCTCTCAGAATGGTTTTTGGCTTCTCTGGCTATGCCTCCAACACCTAGTGGCCCTGAGCTCCATGAAACTTCCCTGTATAATTTTCGCATCTAGAAGTCTCCAAATGCTTCTGAAACCTGCACCAATGGCTTTATAATGTCCAATATTATCAAAGCTGACTATTCATTTTTGAAATTTGACTGAGTGATGCTCAAGATAGAGTACAATCAATATTTCCCCAATTTTCTCCACTAAATTTGGAAGCTCCGCCAATTAGCTCCACTAAAAGTGGAAGTCCGCCTAAATTTGGGGGCACCTCCAGAATCTCCACTATCCTTAACTAAATATTAACTAATAGATAAGCAAAACTTAAATGTGTTAATGGTGCACTAATCTGAAATTAGTGGCTTAATCTCCATTAGTCCCACACGAAAGGTTTAAAGCAAAATTTTGCGGCAAAGTTTTAACAAATGAGCATGTGGCATGTTGGCTGGTGGGCTTCTTTGTGGAGTGGAGGTCTTGGGTTCAAAACTTGACTCCACTCTATACCTTTTACCATAACCTTCGATTTACCATATGCCATTTAAACCTTGGCCTTAGCATTAAAAGTTGATTTTTAATATTTAATATATATATATATATATATATATAATATTAAATTATAGTTAAATAAATTTTAAAAAAAAATCAATTTCACTTTAGAATTAGTAGGAAATTTAACCCCACATAGACCACATTGGTGATTCTGAAGGTGCCACTTGGCACGATGTCATTGGCTGTTGCTGGAGGACTTTCCCCATGAGCTGACTGTACCTGCCATGCCATCCATATACCTGTTCTACCCATTTTTTCTCTGTTTTGAAAAGCAAACAACAAACCATAACTCACTCATACAAACTTGGATTTTAATGAAAAGAGTTGTGTTGGAATCTTGGTGAGGAGCTCTACGCTCTTGTCTTGGTTTGAAGAATTTTTTAGCACTTTGAAGTTTTAGCTAATTTTAGGCCCTGATCCAAATTTTGATCACACCTTCCCACTGATGGGCTTTTGGACCCACAAAATATGATAATTGTCTTCTTGAGCTTCAACACTCTTATGCTTTCAAGTTATATCAACTGATTTTACTTGAAAATTATCTTGACATGCCTTGCATCGCAATTGGCTATGTCTCTCAATCACTGCTCTCTAGTTTTTGTTGACCCACTTCAGCATTGCTGACTGTTGTTGACTGATACATACCCTGTTGTACCAAATCGATCTCTATGTGCTTGGCAAACTGTTAGCCTTCTGTTGACGGGAAAATTTGTCCGGCCAACAGTAGGGGATCTCCCCGGTGAAAAGTCCCAATTAGACCTTAAACCGTTTGGAGTAGGGATCCCATCTGGGGTGTGGGTCCAGTTACCGCCTAAGACGCCTTCCCTTCTGGTCTCAAAAGAACCTGATCAAACCTGCGGACACACACTTATTCATAGGATACGAAATACATGATCGATGCATGGAACATGTCTACAACACTATGCGTAGCGAGAGAATGAATAAAAACACATACACCCGAAGAGATGCAGTTGACGGCACTCCTTTGGGGTCATGCTTGCAAGGTATCTTACCACAGAAGAAACAGTTCTTAATGGCAAGATTCCTCCTTACTTCTGAAAGATAAAACGAAATGCTAATAGACAAAGGTATTAACATCCATTTAGAAAGCGATAAAACTGAACATCATCAACACAATCATAGATAAACATGATGCATAAATGATATTATCAAAAAGGCAGTTTCATTAATCATAGGATGTTCTGAAACTGTTCAAGAAATACACATAGTGCTGTCACAGCAAAATACATCATCCGACAAAGGGGATTTAGCAAGTATTCGTATTCATATGTCTAAGAATATGGTCTCTCAATACAATACAATGTAGCTCTTGAGTCTTCCCAAAAATAAAAAGCCCTTGACAAGTTCCCGAAGGAAGTATTTATAGGGCAAGGCTTGCCCTTTGGGGTCCCTGACTTTTCAGCTTCCCGACGGTTGGGCTTCCTCGCGACCCAGTATTTTCTGTCCCCTGCGACCTGAGCCGTTGTTGTGACCTGCGACCTAGGTGTTGTTGCGACCTGCGACTTGAGGTGTTGTTGCGACCTGTGACCTAGTCGCTGGGTCGCTGGGTCGCGCCGTCAGGCATTCACCAAGTGGTGCGACTTTGCGACCTGGCGACCTATGCGACCTGCGACCCGGGGAAATGTGCGACCTGCGACCTCAGTGAATATGCGACCTGCGACCTCAGCAAATGCGACCTCGCGACCCATTGGGATTTGCGACCTCACGACCTCCAGCAGATGTGCGACCTGCGACCTAGTCGCTGGGTCGCTAGGTCGCACCGTCGAGCTTTTGACAGGGAGTGCGACTTAGCAACCTGACGACCTCTGCGACTTGTTTTGAGAAGGTCCCCTTATTTTCTGAGGAAAACTCTGGCTCTTTGTGCAGACCGAAAGGTTCTTCCTGCAACAAAATAACGTAGGTCACATATCTCCATGATTGAAACAATAAAAATGCTAAAGGTATTTTAATTAATCTGCAATAGCGAAGCATAATAAATTGTGACCCCTGTGTGGTCAAGACTTTGTCATCAGAGCCGCAAGTGGAGGTTGAGTCGCGTTCTCCGAGTCTGCAAAGAGTTGTGACTATGCGACCCAAGACATTTGACATGGTGACGATTTCTCTGTTCTCATCACCTTCTAAACACCAAACAGCAACGGGGTCCAAATGCCCAACAAGAGGTGCGCAAGTTCCGTGGTAGTGACACTGGATAACAAAGGATTATATCGCATGCTGCAACTGCTAGGGAGTATTCCCTGGGCAATCTATGTGTTTCACGTTCCTGCTATTGATCTTGGCAATCGAACCATATGCTTTTGCTGACAGGCAAATAATCGCTTATGGTATGCTAGTTTTAGTGCCTTTGGACAGAGAAACGCTGAGGAGATTAAAACGACCGTATGTTCATTTTGCTGATATCTGTTCACAGCTTAACGACATAACGTTTGACCCTATCTCATTTTAATATCTCTATTCATCGTAGACAGAGCCTCAACACGATTTGTGAGGTGATGAGTATGCCTGGAATTCAGCCTTTTATGAACGATCTTGTCCTGATGTGAAGCTTGATTATGACGTTTTATGTGCATGGCAACATGCATTGGGTGGCCAGCGTTGCGTGTGATGCGGCATGGAGAGCAGGAATTTACTTTATCCAGCTCATTGTGAACAAACATTAGAGCTTTGGCGGAGAATGAGACACGTGGGAGGTGAATTTGAGTTTCCCGATGGGGTCGCATGGTCGGAAATATCTTTGGGTCGCAGTTCTTTGTGGGAATATCACTCTGCGACCTCGCGACCTCGGAGGAGTCGCACAGTCGCGGGGTCGGGGTTCTTGCCCATCAGCCTGCGTCGCGACTCAGCGACCTGAAGGGGTCGCGCGACTTCTTTTAAGAGGTCGTAGGGTCGCAGATCACTAATTCACTTGGTCTATCGATCATGCGACTCGCGCGACTGCTTCTTCTGCATTTGCGTGTGAAAGTTTTACTTACTCCAACGAAAAAAATCGTCCAAGAATAAAGCGGAATAATGCCATGCATTGGACAGGCTTGCATGCATGTAACCCGGTGCTACGAGCTCTCCATGCATACAGCGGCTGACACTTTTCTGCCATATTAGAAACAAATAGATGTTTCCTCCGAAAACAGTGCTGATTCGATGGAGCGTTTTGCTTCTGGCGTGAGAGGTGAGGTGTATCTGCTGTGCCACTCATTGCACATTTACAGCCTGCTCATGGCTATATCCAGCTGGCTGACGAAATCGCATCAATAATTTGGTTAGCTTGCCACTCTTGGTTACCGTGTTATTTGTACCGTATTTGGGGTTCAAGGCAAGCGGAATTCTTAGGTAACTTTAGTACTAGTTGTAAAGACCAACTGTCTATATCCGATGATGCAACATGCCTGGAAAGAACACTACTGAAAATAGTAACAAACAATAATTTGTAAAGACCAGTGTCTAAAATCAAACTAGGAGGAGCGGTTGTCGTATTCTTTTGCTCTGCGCCCACCTATAACATGTAAACTCCCACGCATGCAACAAAGAAAATAACATCCCACGGCACACGGCAGGAGCGAACGAAGGATATGGATTTGATGGTGGCTGGGGAGGTGGCTTTCAACAGGTTTTGCACCAGTGTTGATCGGAACGGCGGGGAGGTCACGACCGCTGGTTTGGTCAGCGCACCCGATAGAATTTAAAACCAAGACTTGACACTGTTCAGCGCACCTTTTACAATTCCACTCCTGACTTGATTGTTCTTGCGTTACAGCCATTATACATGCCGTCGTGGTTTATTATAACTTCTGGCTTGTTTTTTAAACATGCTTTTTGAAGAATAGACTTCGGTTGAAAACGCTTGCGCCCATATAAGATTTTCTCCATTGAACGGGCGCCAACATATGGTGTTTGCACATGGCTCTGCACAACCGCTCGATGACTGTTATATCCCGCTGTCAGATGTATGTTGTAGGGTTCCAGCTCACGTTCGAATATCGATTTGGCCATTATCTGTACACGCTTCACACCGGTTTTGACCACTGATATATATATGCAATTGTTTATTACAGGTTGAAACTTCAGCATGAATGCATGAGAGTCCATCGAACTATTTACGTCCACATGTCACGTGTCGCATGGCTTGGGAAAACACACGCTATCACCCCGCTTAAAACATGGTCGAAGACTGTCGATGTTGTGCCATGGTTGTCATACATGCCACGTAAGCTGAGACCTTGCAGACGCACGTTGGTTTCCATGCAACATGTCCACGTGGCTTCGTTGCACTGTCTCCCACGTTTTAACAATAAAACTGTTATATGTCAACAAAACTCCGCCATCAACGTTGCTCTCCCTGCAACGTGTCCATGCACGTTTGCGCCATGCAACGTGGGACTCCCGTGCATGCGTGTCTTCATGCAACGTGTGCTCATATAGTTGTGATTCGCGACTTCAAACATAAGGTTGACCAACATTTTTACATGCCATCGAATGCTTGACATCTTATATGGTTTGGAAAAGACATAGGTTTGCGCTTTGGTTTTATTACATAACATTTAAAACCATAACCTTGGTCCACCGGATGCGCACCTTATCTATACTGTTTTACATAGTTTTTCTTCATGCTTTAAACATAACTTCGCAAACTCCATCATAAAAATATTTGTGCTCTATTGCAACGGCCTTAACAACATATGTTGGCGCCTTGTATTGGATATATGGATGCGCACCCCTTTTATAAAGTTTCCCCATAGTTTTGGTTCCACGATCTCTGGTGGTTTTGAAACCCATGTTTTCGAATCTGGTCTAAATTTGATCCTTTGCTTTACCTCATAATATGAAGGCTTCTTGCTGCTCAAGCCACATTGATGGCTCTTTTAGTATTGATCCTTTCTGCCTTGTAGTCCTAAAGACCGTTTGCATATGCGTCAATGCGCCTGGCCACCAAGAGGTGCATGCATTTAAACATCACCTTTTAGGTTCTAATTGAAGTTCTTCATCCCTTATGGTTTCGTGTAGACAATCTTCATGGACATGTAGGAGCAAAGGAGAGTAGGGTTTTAAGGCCCTTTCGTGCAACCTAAATAATGCCACAGTATGTATCTCAAGATAGATAGATGTTGCTTCCCAAAGGTGCGTTTCCATATTTGAAACTCTGCCGTCGACTTGACACACCAATATGAGATTGTCATTCTCTAGGGAGATCTTCTGAGTTAGCTTTGTTCACTGGGCTATACTTCAGGCTAGATTCATCGCAGTGGCGAAATATGTTCCTTTGCGTACACCATCGACATTTAGATGATATGATGTAGGATCTATACATTTTCAAACGGAGCGTTTTAAGCATCTGGTGCACTCTTTGCATCAGTGACATAGAGGGTTCTTTTATGATCGACGTGCATCACACCATCCTCCTTTTAATAGTACTGATCATTTGCTTCTGCTCCTCCCCTGTTCCGCAACTTTGACCTCGTTATGGAGCCCAATTTTAATTCCCTTTATGTCGTGGCATGACTGAGGAGTTTGTCACCCATGGGGTCAACCTGCATGGGATATTACAACATCATAATTACTCTTCAATAATGATAACCACAGATAAAACACACGAAACTAACAAGCTTAAGAGAAGCATTCAAACAATGTGCTTAATGACCTACAGCAGGAGGGCTTTTACTCGTCAATACACACAAGGTTCTCGTTCAAACATATGCATGGAAATCTCATTACACATGGCGCGACTGTAGTAATAATGTTCGAGCGTACACTAGATGATCCCTCCCACATATGGCGTGATTGCAGTGACAACATCAAGTCATGGTGATGGGACAACTCGTGAGGGGTTAGAGATAGGTCGGCGGGATGTCGTTGACTACAGGTCAGGTGAAAGACTTTAATGCCTATGCGAGCAGAGGGGGAACCCGAAATTTTAAATATACCCAAAATTTTGGGTGGTGTTGTAGCGGCTACAACAAATGGCGAACCACTGGTAGAATCCAACATCTCTGTCAATATCACCACAATAGTCTGAGTCCAGATAATGATGCAAGGGAATATTGAACCAGTTCTGTGGGTACCCTTTGTATTACTTCGGCCCTTTACAGGTATGCCTAATCCTTGTGCCTCAACTAAGTCCTGCTAATCAGAAACACATCAAAGAGAAAGCTCACAGACGCCAGTGGCTAGCTGATGATGTGAAGAGCAAGGCACTGGGTTTATTATTCTCAGGATTTTAAAGTAAGCTTCTAGTGTTGCTCCGCTGCCAGCAGGCCTGGACAGTACCCCGGCGGAGTCACTTCAAGAAATCACAAACGTTGCTCCGCTGCCAGCGAGCCTGGTCAGTACCCCGGTGGAGTCGTTGCATTACCTCTCTGCGCAGGAAGCCTTTCTCGATCCTTTACCCTTATTTGTTTCATGTGCTTACAACACTTATTTTCACGTGCTCGTGGCACTTATTTTCATGTGCTCATGGCACTTATTTTTCATGGGCGGATGAGGGATCCCGACTTATTTTACGAGCAAGAGAGGTTGTTTCTTGTTTTACAGAAACTGAAAGATATCCTGATTTGGGTTTGCCCTTGTGCCAAACCTTCACATCCCATTTACCACAATAGGCGAAGTGCGCAAAACAGATCATTAAAACGTCCAAGACTATGCTAGGTCCAAGGCTTAGGCTTACGAGTATAGGCCATTTCAAACTCATAAGGTCTCCTACAAGCAACCCGCTCGTATCTCCCTGGCTAAATGAGTTTAGACTCACAGGCATCTTGTTGAGAATGCGACTTTGATGGCTGGTCCTAAGAGAAAGCTGCCTCTTGAGATAGCCACCACAACCTCACGCAAAAACAATGGGGTTACTGCTTCAGCAATCAGGGCAAAACAAGACTGCAAGGTGATAGGGTTGCAATGAGGGCTTGTGCAGCGGCAGGCGACATGACAGAAATGATGTGAGGAAGAAAGAGTACGACACTATGAAACAGGCGATGCTTAAGATGCAATGAAACGCCATGTGTGAGAACGATCAACCAGTTGTAGGTGGCAAAGAGGCGTAATACAAGCAATGATTATTTATGCAGTAACAAGTAACTGAACAGGAAATGAAAGAAGATACTTGTAACATGGTGTTGCCTAAGATATTAATCGTAAACAAAACAACAAAACAAACTTTTAACCTATGAAGTAAAAAAATTTGGCAAGTAAACCTAATTAACTTTGAACTAAAAATTTTATTAACTGGTCCTAGCTAGCCTACATCTAAACCCTAGTTTAACCAATGATGCGGTCGGGTTATGTAAAATCAGTTTTCCAGTGTAGCCATCGCATTAATTTGCATCCTGCAATGACAAAAATGATCAGGATCAGAGCCAGTATCCAAAAACGTGTAGCAGCAACAAAACTTACCTGAGGAGCAGGTGCCACGGTAAGATGATCAGAGATACTTACCAAAGAACATGCCAGAACAGATTGTGCAAGCTGAATCCAATTCTTATCTTGGTAACCAACAATATGTTCTTGAAACTCAACATTATGGATAAATGACATAAAATCATTCATGCACGATCCTGGATTTGAGGGGTGATGGGTAAGCCAATTTCTATTTGCAAGCACATTCACCGAATGGGGTTGGTTGAGTTGATTGACAATCTCATCATGGTGTTGGGGATCATCAGTTTTATGGAATGGAAAAAATACGCAAGTGCCAGGCGAATTATAGATGCATGCACATCCAAGCGTAGAAATTCTAGTTCCGAAAACTCTAGTCCGGGGTTGCTCTTGGGTTTGGTCAAGGGTATGAGGATCCGAATCCACTTTCAATGTAGGCTGCAATTCCTCACTGCCTTGAACAAACTCTGGAATTTCGAGCGGAGGGCTTCCCAACTTTGATGGTTGGGCAAGATCAACAAGCGAATGGGCGTGATCATCAATTGTAGTGATTGGAAAGATGTCAGTGGGCTTTGTATCAATTCGGTCGAATGTTTGCGCACTGACAGGTTGATAATCCAGAATGTCAGATTCTCCATATTTGCCAGGATGGGGTGAATTCGACGCGTTTATGCTGGAAGGAGCATGCTCCTGGGGAATTGTCATTTCAGAAACGTTCGGCGGAAGCTGACGCGTTTCGATTTTCTGGTGGGTACTTGAATCTTCCGGAAGCGAATCATCGAATTCAGGTGTCTTCATAGGGTCGGCCAAGAGATCCGAGTGATAGTCCTCTGTGGTACGATTGAACATGTTTTCAGATAAGAAAGGATCACTGTAATCATTAATTTGATCGAATTGGGTACCTGAGATGTCAGGCTCCCCGAGCGTTACCAACTGGGATGGATCAATAGAGGGAACATCTTGAAGTTGTTCAGACGGGAAATCGCTCCTATGGCTGTCTAAAGATCCCAAGTGAGAAAAATCAGATTTAAAAGATTCATCGATTTTGGACTGTGATTGTGTAACACCACCTGCGTGCTTATGATTATCGCCAATACCAGTATAAGGCAATTTTGAATGTCTCGAAGAAATTACTGGTGTGGCGGGATCGAGAAACAAACTAGGAAACAATGAACGAAAAGATTGAATCGCAGGGGTGTTAACCATACGAGGCTTTTCAACATGCACATTCGTGTCGTTCAGAGGACACAAATATTTGACAGGCCTTGTAAGGGAATAAACTTTATGCGGAGTAGGAGTCGATTCATAATACGTATGTGAACCAGATTCATAATCCGAATCTGAACCAGATTCATAATCTGAATGTGAAACAGATTCGTCATCCGAATCTGCACTAGATGCATAATCCAAATATGAACCAGATTCATAATCCGAATCTGAACCAGATTCATAATCCGAATGTGAACTAGATTCATCATCCGAATGTGAACCGGATTCATAATCTGAATGTGAACCAGATTTAGGACTAAGTCCAGGGAGGCATCGAGTGGGCTCGGGGTAGGTTTCATGAGCCAAAAGAGATAATGAGCCACTGAGATGTTCAGATTCGACATGGTACGTGAAAGACTCAAGGTCAGAACAACCATTGACTTGCGGGTTGTCATAGGGAACACTAGGCTCAGGTCGAGTTGCTAACTGAAATGGTTCAAGGGAAACGAGAATCGCATACGCGAACTGTTCTCTTAACAACCTCCAATCGACATCCTTTTCAGGGAACTCAAAACAATAATGAACAAATCTGATAGAGAACTCATCTAAATATTCCTGAGGTTCCATTCTGATGTCATTTATCTTTAGTAAAACATTATGAAAATCATACATGTGAAAAGCTTGTTGTAATTCACTGGCGAGTTGTTCAAATGAATGGATGGAAGATTCCGGCAAAGTGCAGCACCATTGCTTAGCGTGACCTTCGAGGGTGAGGAAGAAAAGCAAACAAAACAAACCCTCATCGTCAATTTCATAACACTCACCAAATTCACAAAAATCTGAACAGTGTTGGGTTATGGACACCCCATTTTCACCATCAAATTTTAACTGGGACAAGTGATACATAAGTTTATCGGGGATGAAGTATCCAGGTTCATAAAACTCCGACAAACATCTCGGGAGAATGATTTGGGGACGAGCCATTATAGATATGAGATTAACTGCAGGCTCCAAGGGCTCAGCTTGTCATCTGGCCCCCCCCCCTTTTCGTTAAACATCTGGTCGGAGGTTCAGGCCCTCCTTCTAGCGCCAATTATGTTGATGGGAAAATTTGTCCGGCCAACAGTAGGGGATCTCCCCGGTGAAAAGTCCCAATTAGACCTTAAACCGTTTGGAGTAGGGATCCCATCTGGGGTGTGGGTCCGGTTACCGCCTAATACGCCTTCCCTTCTGGTCTCAAAAGAACCTGATCAAACCTGCGGACACACACTTATTCATAGGATACGAAATACATGATCGATGCATGGAACATGTCTACAACACTATGCGTAGCAAGAGAATGAATAAAACACATACACCCGAAGAGATGCAGTTAACGGCACGTCTTTGGGGTCATGCTTGCAAAGGTATCTTACCACGGAAGAAATAGTTCTTAATGGCAAGATCCCTCCTTACTTCTGAAAGATAAAACGAAATGCTAATAGACAAAGGTATTAACATTCATTTAGAAAGTGATAAAACTGAACATCATTAACATAAGCATAGATAAACATGATGCATAAATGATATTGTTAGAAATGCAGTTTCATTAATCATAGGATGTTCTAAAACTGTTCAAGAAATACACATAGTGTTGTCACAGTAAAATACATCATCCGACAAAGGGGTTTTAGCAAGTATTCGTATTCATATGCCTAAGAATATGGTCTTTCAATACAATACAATGTAGCTCTTGAGTCTTCCAAAAAGAAAAGCCCCCATTGGTGTGTTCCCAAAGGAAGTATTTATAGGGCAAAGCTTGCCCTCCGGGGTCCCTGACTTTTCAGCTTCCCGACGGTTGAGCTTCCTTGCGACCCAGTATTTTCTGTGACCTGCGACTGTGAGCCGTTGTTGCATTTTGCGACCTATAGGTTTGTTGCGACTGCGACTTGAGGTGTTGTTGCGAACTTGCGACCCTGAAGTCGTTGGGTCGCTAGGAGTCGCGTCGTCGGGGCATTCACCAAGTGGTGCGACTTTGTGACCTTCTGCGACCTATGCGAGGCTGCGACCCGGGAAATGTACGACACTGCGACCTCGGTGAATATGCGACTGCGAAAGTGACAAATGTGACCTCGCGACCCATTGGGATTTTCGACCTCGCGACCTCCGGCGGATGTGCGACTGCGACCTAGTCGGTACGCGGGTCGCTGGGTACACCGTCGGAAGCATGACCGGGAGTGCGACTTAGCGACATGACGACCTCTGCGACTTGTTTCTTGAAGGTCCCCTTATTCTTGTGGAAAACTTCACGGCTCTTTGTGCAGACCGAAAGGTTCTTCCTGCAACAAAATAACGTAGGTCACATATCTCCATGATTGAAACAATAAAAATGCTAAAGGTATTTTAATTAATCTACAAGAGCGAAGCATAATAAATTTGGACCCCTGTGTGGTCAAGACTTTGTCATCAGAGCCGCAAGTGGAGGTTGAGTCGCGTTCTCCGAGTCTGCAAAGAGTTGTGACTATGCGACCCAAGACATTTGACATGGTGACGACTGCTCTGTTCTCATCCCCTTCTAAACACCAAACAGCAACGGGGTCCAAATGCCCAACAAGAGGTGCGCAAGTTCCGTGGTAGTGACACTGGATAAAAAAGGATTATATCGCATGCTGCAACTGCTAGGGAGTATTCCCTGGGCAATCTATGTGTTTCACGTTTCTGCTATTGATCTTGGCAATCGAACCATATGCTTTTGCTGACAGGAAAATAATCGCTTATGGTATGCTAGTTTTAGTGCCTTTGGACAGAGAAACGCTGAGGAGATTAAAACGACCGTATGTTCATTTTGCTGATATCAGTTCACAGCTTTACGACATAACGTTTGACCCTATCTCATTTTAATATCTCTATTCATCGTAGACAGAGCCTCAACACGATTTTTGAGGTGATGAGTATGCCTGGAATTCAGCCTTTTATGAACGATCTTGTCCTGATGCGAAGCTTGATTATGACGTTTTATGTGCATGGCAGCATGCATTGGGTGGCCAGCGTTGCATGTGATGCGGCATGGAGAGCAGGAATTTACTTTATCCAGCTCATTGTGAACAAACATTAGAGCTTTGGCGGAGAATGAGACACGTGGGAGGTGAATTTGAGTTTCCCGATGGGGTCGCATGGTCGGAAATATCTTTGGGTCGCAGTTCTTTGTGGGAATATCACTCTGCGACCTCGCGACCTCGGAGGAGTCGCACAGTCACGGGGTCGGGGTTCTTGCCCATCAGCCTGCGTCGCGACTCAGCGACCTGAAGGGGTCGCGCGACTTCTTTTAAGAGGTCGCAGGGTCGCAGATCACTAATTCACTTGGTCTATCAATCATGCGACTCGCGCGACTGCTTCTTCTGCATTTGCGTGTGAAAGTTTTACTTACTCCAACGAAAAAAATCGTCCAAGAATAAAGCGGAATAATGCCATGCATTGGACAGGCTTGCATGCATGTAACCCGGTGCTACGAGCTCTCCATGCATACAGTGGCTGACACTTTTCTGCCATATTAGAAACAAATAGATGTTTCCTTCGAAAACAGTGTTGATTCGATGGAGCGTTTTGCTTCTGGCATGAGAGGTGAGGTGTATCTGCTCTGTCACCCATTGCACATTTATAGCCTTCTCATGGCTATATCCAGCTGGCTGACGAAACCGCATCAATAATTTGGTTAGCTTATGCCACTCTTGGTTACCGTGTTATTTGTACCGTATTTGGGGTTCAAGGCAAGCGGAATTCTTAGGTAACTTTAGTACTAGTTGTAAAGACCAACTGTCTATATCCGATGATGCAACATGCCTGGAAAGAACACTACTGAAAATAGTAACAAACAATAATTTGTAAAGACCAGTGTCTAAAATCAAACTAGGAGGAGCGGTTGTCGTATTCTTTTGCTCTGCGCCCACCTATAACATGTAAACTCCCACGCAGGCAACAAGGAAAATAACATCCCACGGCACACGGTAGGAGCGAACGAAGGATATGGATTCGATGGTGGCTGGGGAGGTGGCTTTCAACAGGTTTTGCACCAGTGGTGATCGGAACGGCGGGGAGGTCACGACCGCTGGTTTGGTCAGCGCACCCGATAGAACTTAAAACCAAGACTTGACACCGTTCAGCGCACCTTTTACAATCCCACTCCTGACTTGATTGTTCTTGCATTACAGCCATTATACATGCCGTCGTGGTTTATTATAACTTCTGGCTTGTTTTTTAAACATGCGTTTTGAAGACTAGACTTCGGTTGAAAACGCTTGCGCCCATATAAGATTTTCTCTATTGAACGGGCGCCAACATTTGGTGTTTGCACATGGCTCTGCACAACTGCTCGATGACTGTTATATCCCGCTGTCAAATGTATGTTGTAGGGTTCCAGCTCACGTTCGAATATCGATTTGGCCATTATCTGTACACGCTTCACACCGGTTTTGACCACTGATATATATATGCAATTGTTTATTACAGGTTGAAACTTCAACATGAACGCATGAGAGTCCATCGAACTATTTACGTGCACATGTCATGTGTCGCATGGCTTGGGAAAACACACGCTATCACCCCGCTTAAAACATGGTCGAAGACTGTCGATGTTGCGCCATGGTTGTCATACATGCCACGTAAGCTGAGACCTTGCAGACACACGTTGGTTTCCATGCAACGTGTCCACGTGGCTTTGTTGCACCGTCTCCCACTTTTTAACAATAAAACTGTTATATGTCAACAAAACTCCGCCATCAACGTTGCTCTCCCTGCAACATGTCCATGCACGTTTGCGCCATGCAACGTGGGACTCCCGTGCATGCGTGTCTTCATGCAACGTGTGCTCATATAGTTGTGATTCGTGACTTCAAACATAAGGTTGACCAACCTTTTTACATGCCATCGAATGCTTGACATCTTATATGGTTTGGAAAAGACATAGGTTTGCGCTTTGGTTTTATTACATAACATTTAAAACCATAACCTTGGTCCACCGGATGCGCACCTTATCTATACTATTTTACATAGTTTTGCTTCATGCTTTAAACATAACTTCGCAAACTCCATCATAAAAATATTTGTGCTCTATTGCAACGGCCTTAACAACATATGTTGGCGCCTTGTATTGGATATATGGATGCGCGCCCCTTTTATAAAGTTTCCCCATAGTTTTGGTTCCACGATCTCTGGTGGTTTTGAAACCCATGTTTTCGAATCTGGTCTAAATTCGATCCTTTGCTTTACCTCATAATATGAAGGCTTCTTGCTGCTCAAGCCACATTGATGGCTCTTTTAGTATTGAGCCTTTCTGCCTTGTAGTCCTAAAGACCGTTTGCATATGCGTCAATGCGCCTGGCCACCAAGAGGTGCATGCATTTAAACATCACCTTTTAGGTTCTAATTGAAGTTCTTCATCCCTTATGGTTTCATGTAGACAATCTTCATGGAAATGTAGGAGCAAAGGAGAGTAGGGTTTTAAGGCCCTTTCGTGCAACCTAAATAATGCCACAGTATGTATCTCAAGATAGACAGATGTTGCTTCCCAAAGGTGTGTTGCCATATTTGAAACTCTGCCGTCGACTTGACACACCAATATGAGATTGTCATTCTCTAGGGAGATCTTCTGAGTCAGCTTTGTTCACTGGGCTATACTTCAGGCTAGATTCATCGCAGTGGCGAAATATGTTCCTTTGCGTACACCATCGACATTTAGATGATATGATGTAGGATCTATACATTTTCAAATGGAGCGTTTTAAGCATCTGGTGCGCTCTTTGCATCAGTGACATAGAGGGTTCTTTTATGATCGACGTGCATCACACCATCCTCCTTAACAGTACTGATCGTTTGCTTCTGCTCCTCCCCTGTTCCGCAACTTTGACCTCATTATGGAGCCCAATTTTAATTCCCTTTATGTCGTGGCATGACTGAGGAGTTTGTCACCCGTGGGGTCAACCTGCATGGGATATTACAACATCATAATTACTCTTCAATAATGATAACCACAGATAAAACACATGAAACTAACAAGCTTAAGAGAAGCATTCAAACAATGTGCTTAACGACCTACAGCAGGAGGGCTTTTACTCGTCAATACACACAAGGTTCTCGTTCAAACATATGCATGGCGATC
The DNA here is from genome assembly GCA_034641835.2 of Pinus albicaulis. Taxonomy (NCBI): domain Eukaryota; kingdom Viridiplantae; phylum Streptophyta; class Pinopsida; order Pinales; family Pinaceae; genus Pinus; species Pinus albicaulis. The sequence goes on along the minus strand of JAXQQM020067165.1, from coordinate 37,809 downwards.
TCATTACACATGGCGCGACTGTAGTAAGAATGTTCGAGCGTACACTAGATGATCCCTCCCACATATGGCGTGATTGCAGCGACAACATCAAGTCATGGTGATGGGACAACTTGTGGGGGGTTAAAGATAGGTCGGCGGGATGTCGTTGACTGCAGGTCAGGTGAAAGACTTTAATGCCTATGCGAGCAGAGGGGGAACCCGAAATTTTAAATATACCCAAAATTTTGGGTGGTGTTGTAGCGGCTACAACACTTCCCACTAAGAATCAAGTCCTTCTTGCAACAAATGCATACAAGATTCTTCTTGGAAATCCTCTTATCCAAATTAAGATTGCAATATGAGTGAACTCTTGGTGTCAACATAAGAAACCAGCTTGTTCTGCAATGGTTGCAAAACACTTTGCATCTCGTCCACTTCTCACTAAATGGACATCAAACTTCTTGCAACATCTTGTCACAAGAACACACAATCAATCTTCAAAAGAAACATTATGCAAGTATTGAAATGAAGACCATCTCTTCTTCTTTTTTCTCCTTCAAAGCAATGACTGTCACCTCCTGTAACATCAATTACATGGCGATCTTCTTGCACATTGGTGTATCCAATATCGAGTCACAATCGACAAACACCATCGACTAAATCATAAGTCGATCAACATAATTGACAAACAACATGAGACATCAACAACACGGGTCGAGATGAAATATGAAACACAATAGACATAAATCGATATGAAATGTGTGTGACACAATTGACACAAGTCGATAATAAATTTGCAACACAATCGACATAAATCGATATGAAATGTGTGTGACACAATCGACACCAGTCGATAAACATATGTACAACACAATCGACACAAATCAATATTAAATGTGTGCAACACAATCGACACAAGTAAATAAGAAATGTGTGTGTTACAATCGACACAAGTCGACATTCCAAGATACATATTGACAACACTCATGCATGTATCTATTTACAATGAACCTATCACAAGTTCTTTAATTACACATACAAAATCTCATGCATATGTACACTCTTCAACTCTCTCTTTCAAGTACAAACAAGTATAAAAACCCAAAACATATGAGTGATCATAAGAGCTCAACTGAATGACAAATTGTTGCAACATAAATGAGTGACATACCCATCTTTTATACCATCTTGGTGAAATTTTGCATCAAATAGAATGCCTTCAACCGAACAACATTCACATGCAATCTTGCATCATACAAGTTGTAATAATCTGTTGCAACTTGTCATACTTTCAACAGATATTCATGCATACATATGGCTGAAATTTGCATCTATGTACAAAGGAAATGCATGCCTTACTTGGTTAAGAAATTCAGCCATTTCTTACCAAACCACTTCAATGGCGATTTTTCTTGTTGAGCCATTTCTTACCAAAACACTTCAAATGCTTTGGATGAGTTGTTGGATGAAGTGTCCAACATTGGTCAGTGAGATGTCCCTTCTTCTGACAATAAGTGAAAATCTTTTGCATCTTTTTTTCAAGTCACCTTTGCTTTGAATGTTTCTTGTATGCTATCATTCTCTTCCAGCATCTTGAAACTTGATGGTTATAAAAACCGCAATATGAACAACAACTTTTTATCCCATTCATGCATGTAGATTTATCATTCTTAACATAATCATAAACAACATGATTATAGGAAGAATTATACCTCGAATGATTCTTTGAATGTTCATCTTTATCACCTTCTTGAGGAGATGACCTCAAAGAGGTTCCATCTCTCCTTTGAAGACCAACAACAATGTTCACGTCCTTACAACTGTCACAACTCTCTTGTTCGCCATAAGCTACATGTCTACAAGCATCTTGCTACAACATGGGTTTCAAACAATTGCATTCATCTTGATTGAAAACTTTACATGTTTGAGGGTTTGAACCTACAACAAAAGCCCTTCTTGGAACTATTTCAAGTGCCTTCATGGCTTTAGAACTTTCTCCATAAAATTGTCCATAGCCAAGACCCAAATACTTAGACCTTTCCTCAACCATAATTGGCTCAACTATGCCTTGTGCATGTTTTCCTAATCCTTTAGCTTCATAGCCCATTTTGATCATCAATTTGGAACCTATTCCTCTAGTGTGTTTTTCAAATGAACCTACACATTTATCTTGAGAGGAAAATGAAGACAAATTTGAATTATTTACCTCTTCTTCAAGCACATGCTTGGCTAAGGCTTCTTTGGCATCATGGAGTTGAATCTCCATCTCATGAATCCTTTGAAGAAGTTCTTGCTTCTCTTTCTTCATGGAAACCAACTTCTCTTGAAGTTTAGTTTTCTCCCACATATCTTCATACGGATGTCGCACCATATCTTTCATGATGTATATGTCCTACTTCATCTCTTTATCAAAGAGTCTTGCAAAGGAGGATGGTTTAAAAACACCACTTATTGAAGTTTCCATCACAATGTAATGAATTAAAGAGCTTCACAACAATTTTCAAAGCTTCATGCCTTGACATTTTGGTTGTAGATTCAAGCTCAATCTTTGTAGCTTGTATCTCTTCAATCACTTTAGCCTTTTGTGCAATTAATTCCTCTTGTGCTTCAAGTCTTGCCTTGAGTGGTCCTTTGGGTAAGGATGATGCTTTCTTAGCCTTCTTCCTTCTTGTCCTAACTTCAGGACTAGAAATCAGTAGCTTCCCTTCTCCTTTAGCAATCTCAACCTTGTAAGCATCAGTAAATTTGAATTGTTAAAAGCCTTCAATTAAAACAAGCAAGCAACCTTGTGCTCTAATACCAACTTAATCTGAAATATGTGGCTGACTTGTTTTGTTGTGAAAGCGCCTTCTATTCCATTTAAACAACCAAAGGATCGTGCTCATACATCCATTTGTGCAATTGAATTATCGTGTCAAGTTTATGTGTTTTTACATGCTTTATGTGTGAGAAATTAACAATTGTTTTTGGCTGATTAAATGCATGAAAAAAAAACATAATTTACATAAATTAACCAGCAACACACAACAACAAAATAATAAAGGAGTTCACCCTCAACAGTTAGGATAGGTCTCCTTGAGCCTCAATCAATGGACTAGGTACTCTCTGATTAAAATGGTCAAATTATTTTACAACATGATGCTCAAATCCATTGGTTAGACTGTACCAATGGGCTCAGAATACCAAAATGCTCCTAGATTGACTGTTCAATCACTGGAAATGGACCATGACTCCCTTGGGCATGACCTCTTCTGTTGGTGGCCTTGAGCTTCCCTGAGATATCCTGTGGCAAAAACACCCTTATAAGTCCTCATCTACTCCCAAAACCCATCTCATTGTCTCCATAACATGTCAATCATCCAAAATGCATAATTCATTCACTCAGAATGGCCTCTGGCTCATCTGGCTATGCCTCCAACACCTGGTGGCACTGGGCTCCTTAGAACTTTCCTATAGAAAAATATCACTTAGAAGTCTCCAAATTCCTATGAAAGATGCACCATTGGCTTCATAAGGTCCAATACAGTCAAATTGACTATTCATTCTCTCAAAATGGTTTTTGGCTCCTCTGGCTATGCCTCCAACACCTGGTGGCCCTTAGCTCCATGAAACTTCCCTGTAGCATTTTCACATCTATAAGTCTCAAAATTCTTCTGAAACCTGCACCAATGGCTTCCGAATGTCCAAGATAGTCAAAATTGACTATTAATTTTCAAAATTTGGCTGAGTGATGCTCAAGATAGAGCACAGTCAGTTTTTCCCCAATTGTCTCCACTAAATTTGGAAGCTCCGCCAGTTAGCTCTACTAAAAGTGGAAGTCCACCTAAATTTGAGGGCACCTCCAGAATATCCGACATCCTTAACTGAAGATTAACTAACAAATAAGCAACACTTAAATGCGTTAATGGCGCACTAATCCAAAATTAGTGGCTTAATCTCCGTTGGTCCCACGTGAAAGGTTTAAAGAAAAATTTTGTGGCAATGTTTTAACAAATGAGCATGTTGGTTGGTGGGTTGCTTTGTGCGGTGAAGGTCTTGGGTTCAAAACCCGACCCCACCCCATATCTTTTACCATAACCTTCGATCTACCATATTCCATTTAAACCTTGGCATTAGCATTTGTTCTAACATGAACCATGGCATTAATGTATTAACCACCAACGAACAATACGTGGATTGCACAATTGATTTTTAATATTTAATATATATATATATTTAAAAAAAAATACAATTTCACTTTAGAATTAGTAGGAAATTTACCCCCACATAGACCACATTGGTGAATCTGAAGGTGCCACTAGGCGCGATGTCATTGTTTGTTGCTGGAGGACTTTCCCCATGAGCCGACTGTACCTGCCACATCATCCTTGTACCTGTTCTGCCCATTTTTTCCCTGTTTTGAAAATCGAACAACAGACCATAACTCACTCATACGAACTTGGATTTTGATGAAACGAGTTGCGTTGGAATCCTGGCGACGAGCTCTATGCTCTCATCTTGGTTTGAAGAAATTTTTAGCAATTTGAATTTTTAGCTAATTTTAGGCCCTGATCCAAATTCTGATAAGAAAAGATATTCAAAATGGTCAAATATCTTTATTTAGAAAATGGTTGAAGTAATTAACAAATAAAATGATTTATTAATTACTTTGTGAGATTTTTAGAAAGTGTGAAATTGAAATAATTATTAAAAAATGATTTAATAATTATTCCAAAATTAAGAATAAGGAATAATAAATAAATAGTGATTTATTTAATTATTCCAAGGTGATTTAGTTAAATGTGTTAAGAAATAATTATCAAATAATGATTTAATAATTATTTCTAGAGAAAAATAAATAATAACGATTTAATCAATTATTCTCATGGGGTTTTTTACTTTAAATCAGAATCGTTTAATAAAAATTGTTTACTAAATTTATTTACTATGGTAAAATTAATCCTACATGGTGTATTTCAATCCACCTAGTTAGAAATGGCTAGGTGGTCTTTTTTTGAGTCATAACAAAAGGGGTTAGATCTGGTTAGCTCCAGATAGTATGAGTTAGTAGAAATTAGTTTGACAGACAAAGCTCTGTTATATTCTTGTGTGATGTGAGACTATCCATTGTATAGGAAGTGGCCAGGATTGGAGGGTAAGGAGGAGTGGTCAATACTGAAGGTATAATGTATTCATTTTGATTGTTCAATAAAAGTTGATGATTTTCCTTCCATATATTTATTGTATATATAAAATTATGGTTGATGCAATTATGGTTTATATGTAATAATATGCCCTCTATGGAAGGCAGAATTTTCTTTGTTTGTTAGTGCTTGTGTGTAGGGATTTAGATCGGAGTGGATATGAGTGAGATCTTCATGTTGAAGCAGGCATTAGCTCCAAATCCCACAGTCTTCAACAACTTGTGATGGTTTAGGTATGCATATTTTGACTTTTTGCTTAAACTTATATGCATGTGTATGATTTGCATCTAGTGAATTCTCACCTATTTCTCCTCACATCGTCTCGCATATTTTGGGCAAGGTCTATGGAGAAAAAATTCATGTTAAGATATTTTTGGGTATAACATCAAGAATTATTTATTTTGAACAGAAAACTTGGAGAACCCCTAAGAAGCCTTATCGTCAAAGGTTTTTATGTTGTCAACACATGGCCTATGAAGGCATAAAGGCAGTATAGGTTTTAGGACTATAAAGGCGACATAGGTTTCAGGACTAAGTTTCCTTTTGGCTTGAAGAATGCTGGGGCCACGTTTCATCGAACGATGTCATATGATTTTCACGATATTAAGCACATCGTTCAACCTTATCTGTATGACCTTTTGGCTCATTCAGCTAAGCATAAGGATCATCCTAACCATCTTCTTCAAATCTTTCTTCGTTTTCGACAATACAATATCTGGCTCAATTCGCACAAATGTGTCTTCTGCATTGATTTCGATAGACTCTTAGGGTTTATCATGTCCAAAGACAAGATTCGCCTTGATCCGCTCAAATTCGAGGCTATTATTAATATCCCCTCTTCATCTTCGTTACATCAGCTAGAGAGTCTATAGGGGAAGGCTAAATTTTTACACCGTTTTGTCCCTAACTATGCCAAAGTAGCTAAAGGATTTACGTGGTTACTAAAGCAGGGTATCCCTTTCCTTTGGGATGAGGTCACCCAGAAGTCTTTTGATGCTTTGAAGACGTTGTTGGTCAACGCTCCTCTGTTGCATCCTCTGAAATATCATCGCGATTTTTCCCTCTTTTTTCCATTTTGGGGAAACCTCCCATGAGATAAGGCCTCCCTTCCACCATAGTAGGGATCCCAAACTCCTCCTCTCCCTCTATAAATATAGCCATCCTCCATTGATGAAGCTAGCTGAACTAAAGATAATATAGCAGAAATGCTGGAGAGATTTCTATTCAAGATAGAACGAAAGAGTCCCTTATTGAGAGAGCTTAGGCTTGTGCTTTCATCCCGTCCGAATTCCCTTACATTCGTCGAGACGCGCTTCAACTGAACCCCACTGAAGGAGGCTGCGACGTCAAGGCTTGGTTGTAACTCTTTCTTCTATTAATACATATGTATAACTATTTTCTGGTTCCCGTATCACATTGATGTGTTTTATTGATGCAATATGCTTAACCCTCCTTGACTGGTTAGTAATTGTGAATGAGATTGTTATTTCGTATGCTGCTCTTTTTTGTTGATCTTGTGCAGGTATCCAAGCATTGCTGCAAAAGGATCGTGACTTTCCGAGATAAGGATCGAGAGGCCACCACTACAACAGCCACGGCGACAACGTTGGACTCTAGGTAGGTTGATTTACCATGTCTATTTCATTCAGTAACTAGGAGCCTATACTCTAATTTTTCCTTTTTTTACTAGACCCACTCTAGGGCTAGAGGGATCGTCTCTGTCCATAGAGAGGATTTACTTACATAAAAAATTGGCGACTCCGCTGGGGATCAGTGTGATTTTTTCTTTTTTCCCTTGTTAAATCGACTTCGGTTGTTTGCTTGTTTGTCTATATTTTCTGGTTCGATTGCTTGTTTAGAATCCTCTTGTTCAACTCTAGAGTGTCAAGATTGACCGCTGCTCATTGGATTTCCCATTCTCCCATAGATATCCATCTTGGCGCATTTTTTGGTTGAACATTCATGCTGATTGGCGCATGTTTCTTGTGTTGCACTAGCACCAACCCCTATTTGGGGTGGATTACCACCTTACAGTTGCGCTGAATCTTGTAGGGTTTGGATTGAATTTCCTTTTGAGTTTTTTGGTCAATTGTGCTTGTCTCTGGGTGGATTTCTGATTTGAAATTGTTTTCACTGTCATAGACTTGTTCTTCTCAGTTGTATGTCTGTTTACTTATCAGTGCAGTTTATGGCCTTAGGGTTTCTGAGTGTCTTAGCTCACTGAGCCTTCTGACTAGAAGTCGAGTCTTTTGATTCTTGTCATTCAAATCTCTTGAGCAATTGCGTTTAGTTATTTTTTGATCCTTTGAGCGTTTGTTTTGGTTGAATGATCATTTTAGGTTTAATTTTATTTTTCTTCTTGCTGCTCCAAGCATAGATCACATTTCTTGTTTGGATCGTTTCAAAGCTTTCTCTTTATTTGGAAGAGTGCTTCATTGGTTTGAGTGAATTTTTGTATTTATGCTGCTTTCATCAAATCAGTCGGTTTAGCTCTTTACATTTGCAATCCTCGAACTAGTGTTTGTTTGTTTTTTCATGTAATTAGTGCATTGTGTGCTTCATTTCATTGAAAAAATAAAAAAAATGCATTCTTTCATTTTTTTGGAAAAGGAAAGTTCTTTTGCATAAATAATGCTTGATTATTTAGGAAATAATTTTTCATTTTTCGCCTGATTGAATTAGATGCATTAGCAGATTTCTTCGTTTGATTTCATTAATTTCTATTGTTTGAAAGATCTCTATCCTTCTCTTAATTAGCATTCATTTAAGGAAAATGGTGTTCATGTGCATATAGTTTTCATTTAGGAAATTTGAGATCGACATTCGGTAGGGCCTTGAAATTGAAATATAATTCAAGATCAACTATAAAATCAATTGAATTAACCTAAGGAAACATTGGAAGCTAACGCAAAAATTTTAGTGGTCTAGGCTCGAGACGTGTTCTGGCATCTTAAAACCTAGTAGTTGTCGTTCGCCTTTTGGCTTTAGCAGCGCTAGTACGGACTTGTGCTCCCTGTACCGTCGAGTATATAAAGGGATACCCCTATAGGTTCAAATCATTTATCCATAGGAAGCCGAGTCTACCACCCTGTAACTGTGATACACCAAACACAACATTTGGGGAGACTACCTGCACTTATGGAAAGTCCTTGGTCATTTCTCTTTCATTTGATCACCAAGGTGTATATGGAAGTTCATGGAAACATGGTACACCCTCCTTCGTAGATTACCAAATTAGTCATTTCGATCTATTCGTGACTCTTTAAAAAGAGAAGAGATCATCGAGAACTTGTCCTTTCACGCTCGTTTAAAATTGAAAGTGACTAGAGTCATCTTTTCTCTGTTTCTCGACTCTTAAAATATGAAACAACAACGTCTGGTTTCGATGTCATAAAATTAATTACCCACGATCAAATGCCCGTTAAAAGTTTGTTACTTGGCTTATTTTTGTTTTTCCTTAGGCCTTGGTCTTGAAGCCTTCTCTTGGATATCTCTTTTTCCTTTTCTGTTTTGAAATACGGTCATAGTGGCAGAACCACCATTTTCGTCGTCTTCCTCACTGCCTCCCAGTGGTAGTTCCTTTCCTGACGTTTCTTACGAAACCCCTTAATCCATTAGGTCTGCCAAGTTTTTGCAGCCTATTCTCCCGACTATTTTACCTCTCGCTACTCGATCTTCTCCTGAAGAGTCAATTGAGCTCAATTGGCCTCCTCCAAGTGCTTGGTCTAGTTTTGGGGATGAGGAAGAGTTCCATCCTCTTACTTCGGGATCACCATTGGTGGTTGCTGCTATACCTCATAGTCCTCGTAGTATTTTTGATTATCTTACGACTTCGTTAGATATGGATTCTTCGAGTCCTGTTGACAGTGAAGGAATGCCTGTTTCTACAGGAGAATACAACTTTTCCCTGAAGATCTCTTGCATGTTTCTATTCAATCTTCTCCTCAATCGGTGTCACTTCCACCCAGTTATTAGACTTTGAGTCAGATTATGTCTGGTGTTGCATCCATAGCACAATCTAGTACATCAACTCCCCCTAGGATTCTGGTCCTCCCTTCGTTGGGACTGTCACCATCAACACTAAGTTCGTCAGTTATTGTTACATCTGTCCCAGTCCAACCTATTGTCTATGTATCTTCATCTACGCCAATTGTTACAACACAGTTGTCAAAGTATTTTCACACTCGTAGGTATATCTTACTTAATCCTATGTGGGCTATAAATCAGGTTCCGAGCAGATCACAAGCTCATGCTCCGGAGACTGCACTTGTTGGTGCGGCTACGACTACGCCTATGGTTTCTACCTATACTTTTGATGAGCACATGTTGGACATTCACCGATGTTATGCTCCTTCTCTGGATGTTCAATCTCGTGCGGCCCCATCTGCTTCTAGTATGACCTCGACTGTCCTTATGATTCCTGGCGGCCTTACTTTTGAAGAGTATTTGTTGGCTTTTCAGCAACAGAACTCTTAGGGTTTTCAGCCACCCCAAGTTCCTATCAATCCTCCCCATCACTATGATGCTATCGACAACCTTGTCTATTCGTTTCCTATTGATCCTTATCAGACCATCACTCATCAAGGAAATTTTCTACAAAGACAACCCTCAGGCTTACAAGGACAACCCTTATAGGAACAACCTTCGGATTAGCAAGGAAAATCCTTTGGTCCTTAGGGACAACCTTATGGTCTGCAAGGTCAACCTTCGGTCCAACAAGGACAACCCTCCATCCTTCAATTTAGCTTCAACCAGGAACGTCGTATGTTGTCGATGGGCCCATGTATCCCCCACAGGGACAACCTATTGTACAAAAACAACAACTGTATGTACATTATGGCCAAACTTTTGTGCATCTAGGACAACCCTATGGTCCTGCTCTAGGTCAACCTGGTCATCAAGGAAAACCTGGTCCATCTCTTCCATCGGGCCAAACTCTTCCATAAGGGCAACCCGGTGGCCTTCATTATCCAGGCCAACCTATTCCGTAGGGGCAGCCTGCTCAACTAGCTCAGCTGTCCATTCAACTTGTTCAACAGCCTATTCAATCTGTTCAACAGCTTGTTCAACCTGCTCAACAGTCGGTTCAACATGTTTATCCAACTCAGTAGGGTCTGCCTATTCAGCAGCCTGCTCAACCTACTCAGTAGGGTCGACCTGCTCAACCCCACGACACTTATTACCCCCAAGGTCAATATCAGCCGGTATATAGTGCGCCCCAAGGTTTCACTTTTTACCCTCAAAATCCATCTCATTTGGTGTATAATCAACCTCAAGGCCATGTTTACATTCCGCAACAGAATCCATACGTTGCTCAAAAAGGACCTCAATGGTATGCTCAGAATCAGTATCCTAGTCCTCAACCCCAGTATCAACAAAATTATTAGGCTTATAACCCCTATGGTCAGAATCCTCCAAGACAAAACATATGGGGGAAAAATTTATCATAGGCTGGGTGGAATGTTAACACGGGTCCTTATCAGAGGCCTCCAATGTATTTTAATCCTCAATTACCATTTCTCCCTACGTTGGAACTGCCTAACGTGTCAAAGTTAACGAATGATCCAATTCTTCATAACCCGTATTGGCCTCCAGTTCCGACTAATATTCCTGGTGATTGTCCTAAGTTTGAGGGCAAGTCCGGAGAAGACCCCCAAGTGCATGTTATGACTTACCACTTGTGGTGTTCCTTTAACTCTTGGGTTGATGATTCCATCTGACTCCGTCTTTTCCAACAGACTCTTATTGGTGCCGCTGCAAAGTGGTACATTGAGCTATCTCGTGGCATTTTTCAAGACTTCAATTCTCTCACCATGGCATTCCTTACACATTTTCAGTTACCAGTTCATTATGAAACCAAGACACACCTCCTCACATCCTTGAAATAGGACCGAGCTACTCATATCTCAGATCATATTCATGAATGGAGATGTCATTGTCGCTTGATTAAGTTTGATATTCCTGATCAGCTTCTAACTGATTGGTTCACTACCTCCTTTATCAATCAGATCATGAAAGACATAGCTATGGGAGCATGTGTAACCGAGGAACAAGCTATTTCTCATGCCCAGTATCTTGATATTGTGTACTCTCAGTCCGGCACATTGTACGATATCTTGCTTGATGCCCCTCAACCTGGAACTTCTAAAGCACTGATGACCCCATTTGTCGACGGTATTATTGGTTCCATGTCTCAGACTTCTCAAAATTATTCTCTTTCAAATCCTAGGAAGAAAAATTCTAATTATTCCACTGATGTTGCTTCTCATCCCTCTCCGAATCCTGGTATAACCTCAAAAGTCAATGCCGTTCAGGCCAATCCGGCAGACAAAACGTCCAAGGGGAAAAAGAAGGGTAAAGGTTAAGCCAAATACGATACCTTGAAACCGGATTTGTCCAAGTCTCGTGCTGATGATGGTTCATAGTGCAAGGCGAAGTACCCTTGTTTGATCTATGACAAAGAGAACTACACCAAGGACTGTCCTCGATGGGCCAAAGTAAGTAGATTGCTCAAATGCACTCAGGGAACTACAATTGTTATCAAAAAACATTTTCCATCTCAGCAGACCCATATGGTAGAGCAACCTCAGTCCTCTTCTCCATTTGGCTCTCAAGTGTTCATGATGAATGGTTCTACGTCCGTTTCTATTGCTACTCGATCGAAATATTATACCGAATTGAGTCAGGTAGCAGGGAAAGAGATCGCTGATGGTCCTCCTCCTCCGCCTGCTTCTGGCCTTCTTCAGATTGAAAGGCCTAGTACTGAGCCCGTTGTGCGGCCACCCTCTAAAGGTGTACTCCGCAAGTCTCCTTATAATCCAAACACCCATTCTGCTTAACATTACAATATTTTTGAGGATTTGGCTTAGGCACCATCAGCAATGTCTGCACTAGAAGTACTTCAGATTTGTCCATTTCAATGGAAGGCTTTGTTATCTGTGATTGGTGGGGTTGATCCTGCTGATACTAGCCTTCTCGCTTTCAATTTAGAGAATTTCGTTCCATGACTCCTACAACTAGATTGCACTCGTTATACAAGTTGTCAATAATGGTCTCGATATCCATTGAGCAGCTGTGGACGAAGGTGCATCTACGTGCATCATGTCATCTTCTTTCCGGAAAGCCATTGGTTCTATGGCCTTGAATTAATCACCAAATGCCCTTGCAGCATTTGATGGAAGAGAATCAAAACCTTTGGGTGTTCTCGCTATTTTACTGATTACATTGAAAGGGAAGATAGTCAATGTCGAGGTAGAAGTAGTTGACGCCAAGCTCAATTACAATATTCTCCTCGGTTGCAGTTGGACTCACGCTATGTTGTGCGTTCTGTCCACTCTCTTTCATGTCCTGAAATTCCCGCACGAAGGAAAGATTGTTACTGTTGATCAATTGTCATTCTTCACTTCTTCTTCTGAGAACAATGTTTTGTATGTGGAAAATATCCCTATTCCCTACGAGAGCATTGGGCTGGGTCTCGTTAAAGATCCTGCCCTCATGGGTATTTTTCCTCTTCCTCCACCTCACACTGTTCAGATCAATATGATCTCTCGGTCTGATGATCCATGGATCATCCCTTCACCTGAATAGGTCGATTCTTTTGGAGATTCGATGCCTTAAGTCTGATTGAGATTAATTATTGTGAACTTATTGCGGCGTCGAATCCTCCACCTTCTGATCATGCTCCTTTGAGCATGTCTCTCGACGCTTATTCTCAATCCCCTTGGCTCGGAAATTCAGATTCATCCGATCCCTTGCGAGAGATATTTCCTTCCGATGAATCCATCATGGAAACTATGTCTCTCGAGGATTTGACGTGGGATGATGGTCATCATCATTCCTCGTTCATGCTTGGCCTCGGGGCCATGTCTACGAATCTTGAGAGGTTCGCATCTCAGGTTCCTTCTCCTCTTCTTTAAACACCTATTCTAACACATGAAGTTTTTTTAGAGGGTAACTTGAGTAACATTACACAAACAATGCCTATTGACATTTCTGTCAAACCGAGAATTGTCGAGAACATCCATCTCGGGGTCACCTGTTCTTCCGTTGAAGTTCAAGTTTATACTAGCCTTTTTTGTGAGTTTCGTGACATCTTTGCATGGTCCTATAAAGAAATTCCTGGCATTGATCCCAGTATTGTGGTGCATGAGATTCTTACCAACCCTGGTTCGAAGCCTGTTCGTCAGTGCCTTCATCCTGTGCGCCCTAGGAAAGCCACCACCATTAAATGCAAAGTTGAAAAACTTCTCAACACTGGTTTCATCTACCCGATTCCATTGACATAATGGGTGTCCAAAATTGTCCCTGTAGATAAGAAATAGGGTACCATTCGAGTTTGTTTTGATTATTGTGACATCAATCGGGCCTGTGCCAAGGATAATTATCCTACTTCCTTTATTGATCAGATCATTGATGACTGTGCTGGGAGTGAGATATTTTCCATCATGGACAAATTTTCTGGCTATAACCAGATTAACATTCTCCCGACTGATCAGCATAAGACCGCTTTTATCTATCCTTGGGGTACTTTCGCGTATAAGAAGTTTCCTTTTGGCTTGAAGAATGCCGGGGCCACGTTTTAGCAAACGATGTCATATGATTTTCACGATATTAAGCACATCGTTCAACCTTATCTGGATGACCTTCTGGCTCGTTCAGCTAAGCATAAGGATCATCCTAACCATCTTTGTCAGATCTTTCTTCGTTGTCGACAGTACAATATTCAGCTCAATCCGCACAAATGCGTCTTCTGCATTGATTCCGATAGACTCTTAGGGTTTATCGTGTCCAAAGACAAGATTCACCTTGATCCACTCAAAGTCGAGGCTATTATTAATATCCCCTCTTCATCTTCGTTACATTAGCTGGAGAGTCTATAGGGGAAGGCTAAATTTTTACACCGTTTTGTCCCTAACTATGCTGAAGTAGCTAAAGGATTCATGTGGTTACTAAAGCAGGGTATCCCTTTCCTTTGGGATGAGGTCACCCAGAAGTCTTTTGATGCTTTGAAGACATTTTTGGTCAACGCTCCTCTGTTGCATCCTTTGAAATATCATTGCGATTTTTCCCTCTATTTAGCTACCGCTTTTAGCACGATTGCCATGGTTTTGGTTCAAGACGATGATGACAGTCACGAGCATGTTATTTACTACCTCTCTCGTAACCTTCTCGATACCAAAACGTGCCATGCTCATGTCAAGAAGTTAGCGTTAGCTGCAGTTCAAGTAGTTCAACGTTTTCGTCATTATATTCTATTGCATACTATGACTGTGATTTTAGAATGCAACCTTATGACCTACATCTTGTCTCGACAATTGCTGGGGGAAAAATACTCACAGTGGATTGTTATCCTCCAAGAGTTTGATTTGGTGTTTACTACTGCCAAGTCAAAGAAATCACTCGTCTTTTCTAATTTGATCTGTTCCCTTCCCTCTGACTCCGCTCCGTATGGTTCTGAAGAACGCATTCCAGACGATACACTTTTTTTGATCTCCACCCTCGATCCCTGGGACAATGATATCATCGTATATCTTCAGACTTATACTTTTAGATCTAAGTTGACAAAGGATGCTCACCGACGCATCCATCATCAGTCACAACCTTATTGTATAGTCAGAGATACACTCTACCGTGTCAGAGTAGATTCCATTCTTCATCGGTGTTTGACCCTCGAGGAGCCTGAGAAAGTTCTAAATGATTGCCACAGTGGCGCCTGTGGAGGTCACATGTCTGGTTATGCCACTTCACAGAAGATTCCTCATGCTGGGTATTTCTCACCCTCTATCATCAAGGATTGAATTTTTGTTGTCCGTAAATGTCATGATTTCCATATCTATCAGCGCAAGATGCACGCGCTGCCCTCACATCTGCACCCTCTTATTACTGTTGGTCCCTTTGCGAAGTGAGGCATTGATTTTATGACATGTAACCCTCACTCGGCTAGGGAGCATGCTTATATTATTGTAGTCGTTGACTACTTCACCCAATGGGCCGAAGCAATGCCTACACTTGCTGTCGACGGTAACACAACAGCTTAGTTCATATTCAATCACATCATTTCGAGGTTTGGTGTCCCTCAAGCCATCGTTACCGATCATGTTTCCTATTTTCGGCATTATATGGTGGCAGAGTTGACCTCCAGGTTGCACTTGCGTAACGACATCTCAACACTATACTATCCTTAAGCCAATGGCCAGGTTGAGGCTGTGAACAAAGTTTTAGTCACTATGCTTCAACATACAATTGGGATCCACAAATCCAATTGGCATCTCATGTTATTTTCGACTCTCTGGGCCTACCGAACCTCAGTCAAGGATGCGACCGGATTCAATCCATTCCAATTTGTTTACGGTCTTGAAGCTACCCTTCCAATTGAGTGTGAAATACCTTCACTCAAATTGGTTGTTGAATTACTACCCAACACTTCACCTGAAGAAGAGTGTCTTCTCTACATAGAGAGGTTGGATGAAACTTGCCGCTTTGTTGCTTTGGTCATCGAGGCACAAAAGAAGTGGGTCAAAGCCCATTTTGACCAGTCGGTTTCCCCTCACTCCTTTTTAGAAGGAGACCTCGTCCTCCTGTATGATCAAGCTCATGATAAGCTGGGGGCAGGCAAATTTCAACCCATGTGGCATGGGCCTTACATCATTAAACGCGTTTTGAAGAACGGGGCCTATGAGCTCATTGATTACGAAGGTCATCCTTTAGATCAACCCAGAAATGGGTTCTATCTCAAGAAGTATTATGCATGAGTCATTCATGCATGTTTTGCGTACATAGGTGTTTTTTTCATTTTTGTACATTTTTTGGCTTGGTGTGTTTTGCGAGCGTTTTCCTGCTTATTGGGTCATTTCTTATTGTGTAGATGTCTATTACCACTTATGTCAGTTTCGCGGATGGTGCTTCCCGTAGTACCAGAAACTTATCTTCGACAACCTAGGTGATTTATGATCCTTCTGGTGAGTTGATAGACCTGCAAGGTATTTTTCTAGGATGAACTACAAACAACATTGATGAATATAGTGATGTAATTGAACTGTTAACTGAGGCAATTACCCTCAGCATCAGTGCATTTGTTGTAAATCTAGACTCACAGCTTGTTGTTCTTCAGTTTAATGGGCGTTATTCAGTTAGAAACCCAAACATTTTAAGATTGTATTTACTTGTTTGTTTGCTAGAAAGACATTTTGATTATATCACATATCAACACATTCCTAGACAAATGAATGCATTAACTGATACAGTGGCTAACATTTTATTAGATAGACATTTGCGTAATCTTTAAAATAATCATCACATGAGAGAATCATATCAAATAGGAAAATAGATGTATATATATATATATATATATATATATATATATATATATATATATATATAGATGTATATATATGTATATATATATATCGAAGGTTTGCATCAATGTGCACCATAAGTTTCAAAAAATATGTGTGTTTCTGTTACATCCTGAGACACCATGTCTCACAACAAAATGCAGAAATAAAAGCCTAGGTGTCTAATCGACATGATGATCATGATAGCATGTCACTTCTCGGACAAGCCACCTTAGCAAGCTGTGAACTCGGTTTGACACCCCTACAATATGTCTTTG
Source organism: Pinus albicaulis (assembly GCA_034641835.2). Lineage (NCBI taxonomy): Eukaryota > Viridiplantae > Streptophyta > Pinopsida > Pinales > Pinaceae > Pinus > Pinus albicaulis. The sequence continues at coordinate 21,036 of JAXQQM020067165.1, read as the reverse complement.
ATATGAATGAGGAACATCGTTGAACTGCGCATATTTTGGGACCCCACTGGTGATTCCCTCAAAGTTGAGTATGATTTCCTCCTCCTCACCTTGAGCAACAACATCAAAATCGCAAGGTATTCGCCTCGCTATCGGATAAATCCCTACAGGTCTCTTTGGGCCTACATTTGCAAATACATGGATAAAGTGTCAGAACATACATACCAAAAAATCATAATACTCATAAAAATTAAAAAAGAATGAGTTTTACCAAGTGCTTCATCCCAATCCTCTCCTTCCGGGAGCGGGATCAGGTCCAGATCACTAGTGAAATGTGTGCCAGAGTAGGGTCAGTCCTCCATGATAATCAATTGTCGGCGGAGCTAATCAAAGAACTCCAGTCTCCAGGAAATATGTTGATCATCCCCTGACCTTGGCATCAGAGCTGCCCATCGGGATATCCGTGGTTCCAGTGCTGGTGGTGTTGGGACTATCACCTCTTGACGTTGAAATATTGGTAGTCATTCCAGAATGAACGATACTAGGATAGAACCATAACCAAACTGTTTCAATTCGATCTTCTTGCACTTTGTTATCTGACGTTTAATATTGATTGTTACTACCTCTGCTCAGTTGTAGATGGTTAGTGTCAAGCAGTCTATAGCAAGACGTAGCTGTGTTTTTGTTGCTTTGTGCGGTGCTTGTGTTCCTGTAGCTCATGTGATCATGTGTAGCACTACCCTTAGTGTCAAATCCAAGATAGTCTGGATGTCCACCTTCCCGCTTTTTGATCCTTTCCATGCTCCCGGGCATACCCTGTCAATCACCATGCCCATGCTCTCCATGGTGGGCCGGGTGCCAGTCAAGATTGGTGCTACCCCCCTCCGCGACAGTCCTGTTATGAAATAGACATCAATAGCATCAATCTCAAGCTCCTGATATCGAAGAATGAATTTTTCTTGATCCTCATCCCAGATAATGATCAAGTATTGCAGCAGCTCCGGTTGAGCTTTGAGACATGGTGTCATGAATAAATTTTTTCATTCCATAGTCTTTGAGAGCTTCCATGCATCTTGCATTTCCCATGGAAAGCTCATCGTCTTCACTGTGTTCCCGTTCCTTCCACTCTATCACGATTTGGTCACTCTTTCACCTGCAAACATGTTCATATGGAAATTATTAGCCAAATCCAAAGCTGAAATTTGTGAAATTTAGGCTTTCTTTCTTGCGTTGGAAGTTTTTTAAGAGGTATACGTGGTTGGTGCGCCCCAGTTTAAAAAATTAGGCGGTTGGCATGAGTCTGTGTCTGAAACCCACACCGACCACCGTGCCCTAGTTTTCACAATTTACCCCTCAGAAATCAAAACTAAAGGTTGAAAGTAGTGAAACAATGCTTAAAATGTGGGGAAGGATGTCGGATCTTACCTGGAACTGACGGATTTGAGATTGGCCTGCTGGATTGCCCACTATCGTCGCCGCAAAATCTTAAGGTAAAATGGGGTCACTATTGCTCCATAAGAGGTAAAAGTGAAAATTAATTAATTTTTACCATTTTTGGCATTTTATAACTTTTCAGAACCCTAATTAGGTTTTAAGACATGTTTTTCGATTATTACATTATGTTATTTCAAGAAATGGGTTTTACATTTGTTTCTTGTGTAGCGATAGGTCTTTAATGCGATAGTGATGAAGTCACAAGTTGTATTTTACACTTTTTCAGACTCGGTAAAAACACAAAAAATTCACTACTGGAGTCATCTTTCAGCTCTTTTCTAACTCTCTAAAACTAAAAATATTGCTGAGATTCTTGTCATTTTGAACTCATTAAATGGCTGTGAAACGATATCTACCTAGTATACGTTCACCCCTTTTTCGGGCTGGGATAGATTATTTACGAAAAAGGAATACCTTAGCCTATCACAACTAAGAGGTTCTTTCAGATATTTTTTTATACCTTTTCAGATTTGAGAGACTATTTATGAAAAGGGAAATTTTGGAGTTTTCTTTTCTGCTTCTTTTCAAACTCTCTAAACATGAAAATAAAACGAGTTCTTCCTTTGTTAGACTCATTAAACCCTGATGACATCAGACATCGTCACCATGACGTTCATCGAGTTCCTCCTTCCTAGGGCTCCTAAAATGTACTAGGATGGATTTGTCCGAAGGAAAAACTTACAGCACAAGAATATGCTATCCCCTTCAGGTTTTTTTTCAAAAAATAATTGGGGTACTCGCCAGAAATGGTGGGGGAAAATTGAACCAGATTTTAGTTGTATCGGCAGTATGTCACTCTTGAACATGACACTCATCTGCATTCGTGTCGGGTTGGGGACATCTCATTTCATCATTCTTGCCTTCATGGATTTGGGTAATCTATTTTGACCTCTCATCTGCTCTTTGCCACGTCATCATGACCTCAGATCCCTTGATGTCAAATACTGCCAAATCTAGAGTCGTGTCACTGATATGTTCAAGATAAGTTTTACTATGCAGTTTTCAACCTCCCTCTGATCCTTTTTTGGTCCTGATTCACTTTCATCATGTTCCTCTGTCTTGTGTCGATGATGTGGGATACATTATGGCCCTCCTTCGACTAGGTCACTTCCTGTCGACTTCAGCTCATTATCCAGGAAGTTGGTCTACAGACCCCCTACTGGTACCTTGGAGCTTGCATGCCTCAATGACAGGTTCTTCGCATTTGACAATAGGTCCACACCATTGGCCTTCGATCAGGTGATTATGTGGGTGTTCGATGCTAGATCACTATTCACATTCTATTGATTGTACCTATTGTACCTTGAGAGACATTGTCATTATTGGTGGTTTATCTCGTGCCTGTTAACAACTTTCATCATTGGCTGGTAATCAGGTGATTTTCTTGCATGTTCGACTTCAGCTCACATATTCACATGCTTGAATCTGTACCTGTTCAGATCGAGATGGAGTGCAAGACCCAGGGTTTTTTCTGATAAGATCCAGGCTGCAAGATATTATGGTGTATCATGATTTGTTGCATGACTCTTTTGATTGGATGGATGTGACCATAACTGAGTCTATTTGTTGATCCTTACTGTTGGATGGTTGTGTCCATACCTCGGATCTCAGTTCATATATGTACTCTATTATGGATGGCTATGCCCATGCCACATGTTCATGTCTCAGATATATATGTTGTACTTGTAATTTTAGGTCTTCCGACAATGGTGTTTGGTTCGAATGTGTTCTCGTAAAGCATTTCACCACTTCCTCTCTCTTGGGCCTCATGCTTTAGGGGGCATCTATTACACAACATTTTTTCATTGTCCCTGCAATCCCCATCCCACACATTGGAGGCTCATTTGTATGAACAAAATAAAGTGTCATGCCTTGCAAATACCATCATTTCATCCCTTACCATGAGTCTAACATTCCTTTTGTTGACCATTTCCTGAACAAACCACCAAAAACGCTTGTTTTTTCCTTGGCGTTGGTAGCCAGTTATGCCCTTGCGCCGAAGAGGAAAATTAGCACTGGCCCCTGCGCCGGCTGGTGTTCTGTTTCAATTAGTTGTCCATGCCAATCTGTTTATGGAATTTTTTTTAAAAATAAAGGCGTAGTTTCGATTAGAAAAACTTTGTGGATGAGTCATGGGGAGTGGTTCGACTGAATAACCACGACCTTCCTCCTTTGCCCTCTTATTTCCACCTTTTGGGGAAAACTCCCATGAGATAAGGCCTCCCTTCCACCATAGTAGGGATCCCAACCTACCCCTCTCCCTCTATAAATATAGCCATCCTCCATTGATGAAGCTAGATGAACTGAAGATAATATAACAGAAACACTGGAGAGATTTCTATTCAAGTTAGAAAAAAAGAGTCCCTTATTGAGAGATCTTAGGCTTGTGCCTTCATCCCGTTTGAATTCCCTGACATTCAACGAGACGTGCTTCAACTAAACCCCGCTGAAGGAGGCTGCGACGTCAAGGCTTGGTTGTAACTCTTTCTTATATTAATACATATGTATAACTATTGTCTAGTTCCCATATCACGTTGATGTGTTTTATTGATGCAATATGCTTAACCCTCCTTGAATGGTTAGTAATTATGAATGAGATTATTGTTTCATATGCTGCTCTTATTTGTTGATCTTGTGCAGGTATCCAAGCGTTGCTGCAAAAGGTTCGTGACTTTTCGAGATAAGGATCAAGAGGCCACCACTACAACAACCATGATGACAGCGTTGGACTCCAGGTAGGTTTATCTACCATGTCTATTTCATTCAGTAATTAGGAGCCTACACTCTAGTTTGTCCTTTTGTTACTAGAACCACTCTAGGGCTAGAGGGACCGTCTCTATCCGTGGAGAGGATTTACCTACATAACGGAGACCCCCAAGGGTGCGTGCAAGAAGTGGAAGGGCTCGAAGGCTAGAGGCATCGAATATGTCACCTTGACAGAGGAGGACCTTGATAAGATAGTGGATGTGGTTACAACTACCTCTAAGGATAGGTGGAATGCGCTTGACGAGCAGTACAAGGCTATAGTTGACACTCTACAAACAATATTGTAGGTGTTGCAGCCGAAGATCGACAATATCCGGGTGAGCGTGAATTAAGTGAGGCCAATTCAAGTGATCGAGCATACAAGAATTATCATTAGCACGGTGGAAAACAAGATCTTCCTCTTCCCTGGAGCAGCAGTTACACTAGAACAACCCACATTTCCTGCATAGGTGCAAACCTGCCCAGAAGTCGTAATCGATTTGTCAATGCTATCCAATGGAAAGCTATACACCATACAAAAAATTATTATGGATCAGTTACAATGCAAGGAGGCATGTGTGCACCAACAACTAATGAAGTTGAGCATAAGATCGCAACAAAAAAAAAGAGTCTTCCCAGGCTTAGACAACTAAACAGGCAGTAGTTGAACATCGCACAGAATTGGAAACTTTGATCGATATACTTTGTGGCGACTTGCTAGAGGTTTTTATCCTTACCTCAGCTATGCCCTAGGATAAAATTGAAGGACTAGTAGCATATTTTAAGGCCTCCGAATCCAAGTTATAGGCAGTAAAGGCAAACTTCGAGAAACTGATTGTAGTGTTGCAAGCCAAGCTGCAACCAGAAACTCCACCAAAAGTGAGAGCGCAGTGAGTTGCCTTAGTCAAAGAAGCCTCAACAATTATTTCAGAAACCGTCAAAAAGGGTACGTAACTCCTAAAGACGGATATGGGCCTATGGACATCCATGCTGACCGATCTCCTTGTCAGGAATATTTCGCTGGAATTGAATGCCAAGGAGCACATGTTTGATGATCTTTAAGAGGCACTACCTACATTTGCACCTGCTTAGTGGATGGCCTGATTGCAGACAAGTCAGATCTTGCGCGATGAAGTGGAGGACCTACAAAGAAAGAAGCACATTGTGATAGACCAAATGAATCTGTGGGCCAATGAAGTGATGAATCTTTCACAAGACCTAGATGTTGCTGTGAAGAACATGAACCAGACATATCAGAGCATCAATCTCGATGTAGAAGGGTTAAATAATAAAAAAATGGTGGAAACATCATAGAGTCCAGCTGATCATAGCATGGGTGTCCTTGCACCCTTCATTGCTTCCATCGGAGTATTGAAGAAAAAGATGAAGAGCCCAATACCTTTGTGACTCGGGACAAGTCATAATATTGTGTTGGGGGCTTGTTGAGCGGGGTCCCTTAGGACTGCAATTTTGATAAAAATATAGTATTTTTGTAATTTTGGGTCATTTGTGCTAATAAATTCACATTAAAAGGGGCTTTGGGGCAGGTCAAAGCCCTTTCATGAGTTGTAATGGGAAAAAGGGTAAAACTAGGAATCACAAACCACAGTTTGTGGACCTTAGATGAGCACAGGCTAAAGATATAAATAGAAGTCTAGATCGAGTCAGATAGATCAGTTCTAAGTAAGTTTTGGATGAATTTCATGAATGATAGATCTCTGAGATAAGTCAGTGTTTTGTGTCTGGGTATAGAAGGCTCCCGCTGGCTGTGTGCACGAAGACCTTAGTCCTGCTGTGTGCGGACCCCGCTGCCTGTTTGCGTAGGTAGAACTGAAGTATTGTAAGGGTGTTATGAACCATGGATGAATAAAGGACTGTTTTGGATAATTATGAGTATCAAATTCATCCGTGTTTTGCTCTCTGATATGTTTCTGTGTATTAATATTTCTATTTACTGCATCAAGTATATTATCTGTGTTTAGATCGGGTGCGAACCTGTTTACAGTTTTATATGAATGTGAATTGCATAGATAGATTGCTGTAAGGGCCGAATATTGTATCGTTAATATAGTTAAAGTGATTATAGATATATTGTCTATGTGCGCACTGAAAAAATCTATGATAATTAACTTAGGGTTGTTGGTTAGGGTTTTTTTTGGCGAAGGCTAGTACGCTAATATTATAGATCTGAAGATACCCACATCATTTAGTTCTCTCTCAGGGTGTGGAAACTTGGTTCTAGCACCCCCCCCAATGCTGCATTGAGTGAGACATTGACCTACACAAGTAGGTCACTACCGAAAGGGTTGGTAGTAACAGGATTTTGTTGGTTAAGCTTAACTCTGAACCTAGGTCAAGACACCTCAAGCCAACAACAAGCCCAAGATAATACAAGGAGTGAATCCCTCATTATTAGAAAGTAGATCTACAAACCAAAGTCAATATGTCTTCTTCTACCTTCAAGGAGCATGAGAAATTGGGTGATGCATCAAAATTTTTTGCATGGAAATTTAGATTGGAGATCATAGCCAACAACAACGATGTGCTTTTATACATTCAAGGAAGGATGCCCGAGCCTCCAAAAAATGCCTCTGCTTCTATCAAGAACATATACAAGAAAGGTGAGTCCAAAGAAAATCAAATTATAGCTTATGGTTTACAATATCACTTACTTGCATATGTTGGGAACTTAAGAAAGTCTAAAGACATGTATGAAAATATAGACGACTTGTATGATGTCAACAATCTAAATGAGATTATCACCTTGAAATATCAACTCAAGGAAGTGAATATGAACAAAGGTGAAATTGTTCAGTCTTACATTACGAGGATCTCTCGTATTAGAGATCAACTGCAAAAGGTTGGAGATAATTTTCCTGACAAAGAGCCAGTTTTCGTGACTCTAGAGGTCTCCCTTTTGTTTTGGAAACATTAATTGCTACAATCAACAACAATGATGTTCTCCCGTAATTGGATGAAATTTTTGGAAATCTTACTCAAGAAGAATCAATAATGATAGCAAGAGGAAGAATTCAAAATCATGAAGAATAACATCCTCCTCAAAGGAAGTCAAGGGCTCCCGGGTATGAAATTAATGTTATGAATAAATAATAATATATTCTCATTTCTATACTTACTAGTTCTTCTCCACCAAATTCATGGGATAGTTGTTTGGTTGAAAGTGGGGACACTCATCACTTCTCTGGATACAAATAATTCCTCTCTAATATGGTAGAGAGGGAGACTAAGTTGAGAATCATTCTTGGAGATAAATCCACTCATGTCGTAAAAGGATTTGGATCTATTAAGATTTAGTTGAACTCTGGGGAATCAGTGTTGATGCATGATGTTATGTATGTGCCAAGACTAATGAAGACTTTGATTTCTATATTCATATTAGAAGATAAAGAGACGAGGGTTTCATTCATCAATGGAAAGGTATTATCTTGGCTTGTTGATTCACATATGAAATATGCATTCACATTAGGTATGAGACTTGAAGGAGTCTACAAAGTCACAGGAAGGCCACTTCTAGCATTGGTTCATAATATCAATCATCTAAGTGAATTGTCTTCACAGGCTGGCTCATATACACTATTATGCTCTTCCAAAATTGAAGAGACTTGTCTCGTTAATTCTCGATGTTCAAGCTCATCATGATAGATTTTTTCCAGGTTGCATGAGTGGAAAGAAAATAAGGGGACCATTCCCCTCTAGCAACAAAAAAACAACTAACATCCTCCATCTCATCCATTTAGATATATGTGGTCTGATTCCTGTGCATTCTGTTGGTGGTCATCTCTACTACGTCACCTTTATTCTAGGAATTCAAATATTTGGTCAAAAATCAATCAGGGAAAAGAATAAAATTTTCAGGTCCAAAAATGGAGGAGAATAGTAATACATGTTGAAATAATTCATATAATTTTGCAAGAAAGAAGGGATCAAGAGGGAAATTATTGTGCCTTATACACCTGAACAGAATGGCTTAGCTGAAAGGAAGAACCAATTGATAATGGAAACTTCTCGTGCCATGCTTCATGACCAGAAGGTACCAAATTTTCTATGGGTTGAAGCTACACATGCTGCTATATATGTTCAAAACTGGGTACCTCATCAAGTATTTAAAAACAAGGTTCCTGAAGAAATATTATCAGGTAACAAACTCTAAATCAATCATGTTCGTATATTTGGATGTCTCATATTATTTTATGTGCCGAAAGACAAAAGAAACAAAATTGAAGGTATAGGAAGAAAATGTATGTTTATGGGTTACTATGAAAACTATAAGGCATACATAATATATATTCATAGTCAAAGGAAGGTATACATTAGTAGGGACATAACTTTTGATGAAAATGAAACACTTTGTAAAGAAAAATACCTTCCTCCTCCTCCTAAGGAAGATGATGATAAAAAATATATTTTAGATGGTCCTTCCATGCCTAAGTCAGATTATATTTATGTTCCCATGAAACCTATGGATCCATTAGATCCACCTCCTAGTGATCCTCCTTCAAATAAAATATTTCTTTGGCTTCGTGAAACTCTACACGACAATGAAAGAAGCATTCACATTCGAAGATCCTTCAGATAAATGAAGGAACCATGCATGTCTCAGGGATATGTAGCTGCCATGAGAACCATGATTCAAGATAAACCATCCTCATTTGAAGAAGCAGTCAAAGAAAAAGTTTGCAAGGATGATATTTCCGAGTAATACGAATCTCTTACGAAAAATGATGTTTGGGATGTTGTGTCGAGAATGAATGGGAAGTAGGTTGTGACTTCGAAGTGGTTATTCAAGATCATGCATGGAATCAATGGCAACATTGAGAAATAAAAAATGAGGTTCGTGTTAGCCATCAGTAATTTTTACTTGTTTATATGACTAAATGCTTGTCCAAGATTTCTAGAAACAAAACTCATAAGAGTCTTGTGATTTCTAGAAATCTCACTGCCTTCATTATCCCTAGGATAATTTTTTCACTATCCTACTACTCTGTCAAGGCATGGCCATCCTATCACTCCGAGAAGACCAAATCATAGACTGATGTCCCTCACTCTCAATATGCTTGCCACCTCTACCTATAACACTCTGTCTCTATTTTCCTAAGCCCTCTATTTTCACACCTTGGTTCGCCATGTAACCCAAAAATTATCCTCCACTCACCAAGTGCCTCAAGAAATGGTGATTGTAAACTCCCTTTCTAAGATCTTTAGATAAATCAATTTTTTTTTTTAGTTATCTAGGATGGCAATGCATAAAAGTGTTTCAAAACCCTGTCTTCACCTCCAAATCCTGATTCAATCCTTTTAGTGAAATACCTATTCCAAAGAACATCCCAATAAGTCATGTAATGTCTCCTAGGTTATGTATTGTCATGGTTCTAAATTCACTATTTCTACAGACATTCAAAGGAAAATTCAAATGAAAACAAGGGTGAAACTTATCATTGTCCAAAGACATCAAAGGCCTTCAAAGGTATCTCCTTGATCAAGTATTAAGTCTCCATAAAGACAATTTGCCCATGTTCAAGCATTTCTGTAGGAATTCTTTATAATGGTCAACAACAGATCAGATGCAAAGAAAGAGGCGTAAACCCATAAATGACATTCCACAGCAAGAGAAAAGATACAACAAGCCTAAATTCACAAGGAGGATCATGATCTCATAATAGATTGTTGTAAAGTATTGCCCATCAAAGAGCCCATGCATAAGGTCCTGAAGACAGTGGCACATGAGCACAACTATACACCAATCAAATAATCAATAAACAAAAAGTCAAAATGAAAAGCCTCCTTGGTTGATTACAGGCAGAGAATAGAAGATGATATCAGGAAATAATTTTAGGGGTTTTTTAAAGTCAACATTATTTCATTGCAACAAAGGTTCATAAAACTCCATCAAAGGGCCAAAAGGTTTTCAGAGGACATTTGAAAGCAGCCCTCTAAAGTTGAAAAAGATGAAAAGAGTATCAGTGTGAAGGCTTCTTGAGCTCCTCAAGCATAGTCACAGGTTTACAAAATAACCACAAAAAGAGAGCGAAGTGCTACTTCTGAGGGTTTAAAAGTTCCAAACTCCAAAGGAAGTTTAAGGATCAAAAACACTGCTTTTATGATACCACCAACAAGCAGAAATTGACCAAAAAGGGCTAGGGTTGTTGTACAGGACAAATTCATCATGATTTTGACAAATCAGTGGCCAAAGAGAGGATTAAATCATTAAAAAAAAAAAACAAAGGTCCCCCAAAAAGATCACTTTGTTGCTTAAAAACATCTGTTGCAAAACGAAAAAGGGAAATATTAGCAAAGAAAGTAAGTAAAAAAGAAAGAATCAAAAGAAAAACATTAGAAAGTGGGTTCTGTTTTTAATTTTCCAAAGGGCATAAAATCCCTAAAACCATCCTTAATCAAAATCATTCTTTCATATGCAAAAGAGAAAAAAAATCCCAAGGCACAGAGTTTAGAGTTTCTGGCATAGTCTTCGGGTAGAAAAACTTGCATTGCACTCCTGTAGAGTTGCGCTGTGCACCTGAAAGTGTTTCCTGTGCAATTTTCAATAACGCACTACGCGCCTGTAGCACAGTGCTACGCATAGAGTCGTCGCTCGACATAAACATTCAGAGGCACCCAACCCACCTGCCAACTCTCTGCCGCGCTGCGCTCCTGCTGTTTTCCTGGAGGCACCCGACACCCGCGTGTAGAGAAACCCCGCCAATGTGCAGAGTGCTACGTTCCTTCATGTAGGCCTTGCCCAAGAGGCACACAGCTGCATGCAGAAGGTGACCCAAACTCATTCAAGGGTTGCACACAACTCCGTTCAGGGGCTGCACACAAATCCTTTCAGGAGCTGCATGACAGTGCGTTCAGGGTCGCCCGAGCTGCACACAACTGCATTCAGGAGGCGCCCGTGCTACACTCCTGTCCGTTCAGGAGCTGCATGACAACACGTTTAGGAGCTGCCCAAATTTTTGTTCAGGAGGTGCCCGACCTGCCCACAAGGTGTTTTGAGCCAGTTTTTTCAGTAGTGGAGATATTTTGAGAGGTATTTTGAGCTTTTCCCACATGATCCTATTTTTCTAAATATAAGATTACAAAGAAAATTGAAAGTTGATTTTAGAGAAGGCTGTGAAATCCTAAAGAAAACACTTGGCCTATACACTGCTGAGCCTTGACCTAATTAGAACCTCACCATCTCATTCACCATTTTCAAATCCTTCCACAAGCAGTGCCAATTCTTTTTAAAGATATTGAGGCAGGGGTAAAAAAACAAAATGTCTGAAGGGCAGCAGAGGAAGGGTGTGAAGCCAAATAGGTTTGAACCTATAAGCACTGAAGAAATGATGACCTCTCCTTCCATAGTTTCCTGTTTTAAAGAATTAAGATGCTATGAGTTCTGTGAAAAAATACTAAAGATCCAGAGTCACCCTCAGTGGACCAAGCTCTTTTCCCTAAGCCTTCATAGCCACCGATTACACCTAGCTGGGGTGAAGTTTGAGCTGACCACCAATGCCATCTCTATGGCCACTGAAATACCTTGCATAGGAGAAAGGTGGTTCAAACAAATGCATATGGACCTAAGCCACTATCACCCATTCTTGAAACCAAGTTGTCAAGCTGGTTGCAAAACCATGTTCCCCTTCTCTCATCTATTGGACATATATGCTCTCCTAATGAAGATCATTATGAAATACTTCACCTGTGAGGGCAGGTTCTCCAGAGTCTATTCCTACCACATAAGACTCCTCATGCATTTCACCAAAACCAAGCTGCTACATTTGCCTTACTACCTTTGTAAAAGTATTGATAAAATGTCTTCCATCATGCAAAAGAGGCCCCCATCCTAACAAATGTCAAGCCTTTTTCATCATTCCCTCATCAAAGTGATTTTCTCACACCAACTAGAACAAGGCATCCCGTGGGAGGTGTTCACCGCCCATTATGATTTCACAATTCCACAGCCTATCCCTCTACAAAGTCTACCATCATCATCTCAAATTCCTCCTCACACACCTCCATCACCCTCCACTAACCTTGGTTCATCATCTTCACATGAATCATTTCCTCAAATATACCTTCCTCATTCACCTTCCCCTGAGAAATCAGAACATGAAGAAAGCAGTGAAGGAGAGCAGGATGACCAAGAAGAAAGTAGTGATGAAAATGAAGAAAGAAGTGAAGCAGAGGAAGATGAAAATGAAGAAAGCAGTGAAGGATAGGAAGATGAAAATGAAGAAAGCAGTGAAGGAGAGGAAGATGAAAATGAAGAAAGAAGTGAAGGAGAGGAAGAAGAAAGTGATAAAGATAGTGACAAAGAAGAAAGTGTTGATGAAGAAGAAAATAGAGATGAAAGCATTGAGCCTAATTATGAGAAAAAATACCAAAACAATGTGTCAAATGATGAAGAAGATGACTCCAAGGATATAGGGACAGAGGAAGCTTACCAAGAGGAAAACATTGAGCTAGGAAAAGAGGAAAACAATGAGCCTAATGACAGTAAAAAAACAAATGACAGTCAAGAAGAAGAAGTAAACAATGAAGAAGATGACAATGAAAATACAAAGGACAGTGGAAAGGAGGCATATGAAAGAAGTGAAGAAGACAAAGAAGGCAATGACCAAGATGGCAAGAGCAGCCAAGAAACAGAGTTTGAAATTGATTTCAGTGGGCAAAACAATGAAGATCATGAGCCAAATAATGAGGGTAATGAACCAAATAGTAAAGAAGAAGTCAACCAAGAGGACAATAGACATGATGGTGAAGGGACAAATTCTGAAGACAAGGACAGTGAGCATAGAAGAAATGAAAATGATACAAGTTATGAAACATAGGTTGAGATTGAAGGTGAAGAGCATAGGCAATACAGAGAATACAATGGGTAGAGAAGTGAAGAAAACTCACATAATGAGGAAGAAAGTGACCACCAAGGTACAAGAGGGACCAATGAGATTGCCTACGACAGTGACCCCACAGAATGTGAAAACAGTGATAAAAATGCCGAGTTTGAAGTGAACACAGTGGGTCAAAAGATGAAGAAGAGGACAATCATGGAAATAAAGATTTACCAAGCAGTGATAAAGACACCTCTAGCATTGAAAAAATAGAGGATGATAGTCCTAAGGGTCTTGACAGTAATGATGGCATAAGAGATAGTGAGAATGCTTATCAAAAGGGCAGTCAAGGGCAAGGTGAAAAAGATGCACACATAGAGATCATCCATGAGGAGAAAAGCAGTCCTAAGCTCACTAATGATCTAGGTTTCCAAGTGAAACTTGTTGCACCTTTCCCCATTACCTATCAAAGAGGAGAGAGGCATGTGTTTGCTGCCTCCAAAAGGCAAGGGGCCATGCCATCCTCCTCAACTCAAAAGATTGAAAAAGGTAAACAAAAAATGAAGGAGGAAGTAGACAATCATGAGGAGGAAAGAGAATTTGAACTCATCCACATAGATAGTGATGAGGAAAATGAAATAAGAATTGCAAACTCCCTTCTACAAGACATGAATGCACAAATCAGGGACTTGGAAGTTGAATTGGAGAGAGCTAAAGATGTCATTTACTTCCATCAAATGCAAAGCAAATAGATGAGTGGCCGATAGGCCATCTATGAAGTAAGAGCACTCAAGTACCGAAAAGAGGCTCAAAGGTCACAAGTAAAGTTAGAGGAGTTCATGGGTGCCTATGAAGAAAGTAGTGATGAAGAGGGTCAAACTAGAAGGAGACCTAGGACCATGGGTCTTAGGAAAGCATTGGAAAAGAAGAAAGAAGAAGAATCAGCCCAAGCACAACAATTTCCCCTCACTGAACTCCTTGCCATGGAAATTTAGCATGATAGGGAATCATGGCTTGAAAGGGCTAACATACACCTTGAAGCCAAGCTGGAGAAGGCCAACAAAAGCTTAGACTTGCAAAGGAGAATGGCTAAGCACTATGCACGAAGACACCAAGTTGCAAGGAAAAAACTCAAAATTGCCCAAAATGAGGTCCAAAATCTAAAGAAGGAAAAAGACCAAGATAGCCTTGATATTTTGGCCCAATCTTCTCTACAGGTTTCCTAGGACCCATGAGGCACCTACCTACCAATTTTGGGAAGAATTGAACAAATTTTTGTTTTTTGCAAATTTTGAGGCTAGGAGCGCAGCACACCCTGTGCTGCACTTTTTCCCAAGGAATCTTCAGGAGCATAGGTTTACATTTTTGGATTTCCCATCATTAGAGGAGTATGCTCACCAATTTTCAGCTCAATTGGAGTTGTATGCTCACCACTTTTCTAAGCATGTGCTGCGCTCTTGGAAATATTGGAATTTTCACTTTTTGGGAAACTTGTAGAGGTCAAATTGAATAAATAAAGGTATATCTGGAAATTATACTTCAAGGGCTTTCCAACGAGCCATCACAGAGCCTTTTCGGACAACGGGAAGGCCTCCAAAACACTGTTGCAAAAAGACCTATTTTTCCTGTCTCTATGCTGCGCTCCTGGCATAATTTCAGAGTTTGACACAGTGTGTTGTGCTCTTGTGGGTGACTGGGTAGAAAGTGCGTTTAGCAAGTTTTCACATGCTTGTCAGGGCCTAAAAGTCAATTTAATTTCTATATATGGCCGGAAAAGATATTTGTTAGATATTTTTGTGCCTTGGGCCTTGCAAGGCCTCAAAGACAAGTTAGGATATTTATTGTTGGAAAATAGGCTTCTAGATGCTCTAGTAGGCTTTCCTCTTCCTTGCTTGTTATATAAGGCATGAGGATTCATTTTAAACAGTTGGGAATTGATGTGTTTAAGAGAAATACATGGTTTTTAGAAGTTGAAGAACAATTTAGTGTTGTGGAGCTTGTGGATGATTTGCCTTGATTGATGGTGATGAAGGCTTGCTTGTAGGATCCCTGAGTTTAGTTAATGGTGATGTATCTATCATATGTTCATGTTTTCCTTGTTTTACATAAGTCTATCTTTCTATATTTCAATAGCTCAGAAGAGTATAGGATGAGAAATGTTGTTTGAGGCACCTCAGTCCTCTTGTTAGCTATTGTTTTCATGTTTTCTTTTGCGGGGTTAGCTTAAAGAATTATTCATTGCTCCTTAGGCCCACCTAAGATTTTCTATTTCATTGTTGGATTAATATGCTAGTTTATAAATATGATTCATGGTAAGCCCTACTTGTTTAATACTATCTAAACTCTGTCTTGAAATCTCTCTTTGGTGTATTGATTGATAGGTTAAGTCAAAGAGGTCTTGTTTCGATCTTTCCCTTTGAATATGCTTATCTGTTTGCTTCAAAGCTCTCTATAGTTTAATGAATGATGTTTAGGCATTCTATAATGTTCCCAAAATTAGCATGAAGCTAATTGGAACATTAATTTTTCTTATATCATATAGGAGGTGAATAAATGGGTAAGGAGGCCCATGAGTAGGAATAAAATCCCTCATAGTGTGAAAGGAATCATAAGAGTAGCTACATTTTTCACCCTCAAGTGTGAAAATGGGGCAAATGCAAGAGGACAAGGTCAAGTTTGACCAAGTAAACAACGCTGCCATGGTGGGAGTGGATCACCTTGAAAGACAGCGCAATGTGAAAAGGGAAGAGATCATTTGGTGGAGGAAACCCTAATGTGTGGGGGCCAAGGCAAGGAGGTTTTCATTTGTGTAAAGGGAGGACAAGGCAGCCATAGAAGAATATGTTGATGAATATATAATTTGGTCTGCATGACTCTTTTATGTCTTCAGTTATTTAACTGAGATTGATGTGCTGCTTAGCACAAGGGATTTCCTATTTAGGAATCATTTTCCCTTATTTAGAGGCCTCTTGAGGGATTGTACTTCATTCTCCACATTTCAGGCTCAAGGCCAAGCCACCTCCTTCAGCTACAACGTTATTCCTATAGCAAGAAACATTGTGTTGCAAGGTGTTGTAGTGGAGGGTTCCACAACACCATTTCCTTGGATCATCTTTCAGAGGAGGGAGCTTCTATTCCTCTAGGAGGTTAGTGAGGAAGTTTCAGGAGTTGATTGCAAATATTTGGCCTTAGGCCAAGCACTTCCCATCTCTTATAGTGTAGTCCATCTCCTTGACTGTGTTATTTCTGAGTGTCTCTGCAGTGGGGATTTGCACCACTATTTTGGAGGGAGAGATCCTCAGTGATTGGATCAAACTTTCACCTGAGAGATCCATTAGATGAGATTCAGCCATCATATGAAGCATATTCAGATATCATCATCCATATCTTGAGTTGCAGCTGCTACTCAGTTTTTGTGACTGCAACTCCGACTTTTTTAGCCATTGTGTATATTTTAGCCAATCCTTCTAGGATTGACTTGGCATTGTTTTCAAGGGTTTAGAGCTTTTCTCCCCCACTTATTTGAGCTATACATTTTCATATCCATGTATTGACATTATTTTTGTAGCAGTGTCTCTTTTAAACTGCGCAGTCATAGCCTTGGTTTTTCCATATGTAGCAGTGTATCTCATATTTCTCATACATGTTCCTTTGAGGTTCTGTGCCTAAGCTTGAGTGATCATTTCCTCAATATCTTGTACAATTTATGCTGCTAAAACATTAACAATATGGCTATGAGATCTTATTTCATTTTCTGAAGTTGATGTATCACGACTACTCCATTGGTGTGTTTACATATTGTTGTTGCTCCACATTTGGAATATCTTAAGATATTCCCAATAGTGTAGAAATCCCCTATTTTGGGATATTACATGTTACCTCTTCATTTATTAATGCTATTTGTTTCCTATATGTTTTAAAATCTTGAAGGTAGAATCATTGAAGTTAGATAAGTTGTCTTACTTCATTTGCTCCACTGGATTGTATATCTTGAATGTGTATTTGTTTAGAAGTATTTTCATTCAGTAAATGGTGTGCCCTATCTCATAACAAATATATTTTGCTTATCAGTATTCAAGATCTCTCTGTTCATAGGTATTTGACAAAGGATTCTTAACTTCCCTTTGCCCTACCTTGGTTCCCAAACTTAATGTCCATTTCACCTCACACATAAACTTAAAGATCCATTAACTACACTAGATTTTCCTTGTGATGTACCCCGATTCATTATCGAGATATCAATGACTTCATAGACTCCGTTTCCCAATTGATTTGATAACTTCTCACTCCACCTATTCTACTTGATCATCTTACCCCAACCAAAACAAACATCAAACCTACACTTAACAACTAGCTTAAAATCAACTATCCAAAGCGAACAAGTTCACATCCTTCGCGCATAATAGAGAGAGCCCTCTTTGAGTCTAGGAAGGCTAGGTCCTAGGACTCCAAAGGCTGGTCTGATGTTACCCTGTCATTTCATTTACCAATCTTCCAAATCACGAGACACTAACAGTTTGTAGCTCGAGGTTTCTCTCAGAAAGAAGGAGAAGATTACGAAGACATATTTTCTCGTGTGGATCGATACACAACTATCTATTTGATAGTTACCCTTGTTTCTAGTCAAGGAGGGACCCTTCATCAAATGGATGAAAATATGACTTTCCTTCATGGTATGTTATAGGAAGAAGTGCATGTTGAGAAACTACAGGGATTTGAAGTGGAAGATCACAGAACACATGTCTCTAGGTTGAACATAGCATTGTATGGTTTGAAGCAATCTACCCAAGCTTGGTAGGCATGCATTAAAAACTATCTAATGAAACAGGGTTTCACAAGGAGCAATGTTGATCCCAACCTCTATTTTAAGGTTGTCCAAGGTATGCCATTGATTCTAGTTCTATATGTTGAAGATTTATTCTTAACAGGAAGTGAACCATTGATGATCAATTTTAAGAGGAAGTTAGCCTCTGAATTCGTTATGAAATACCTTGGTCTTATGCACTTTTTTTGGGCCTTGAGGTGTGGAAAATGCCTGGCGAGATCTTTCTCTCATAGAGAAATTATGTAGTAAAGTTGTTGGAAATGTTTGGTATGAACGAGTGAAAATCCATGACTACTCCAATGGAGATGATTTTAAATAAGATGTGTGGAAAAACAACTAGACCTGATATGGAAAATCCATCTGAGTACATACAATTGATTTGGGCTCCGATGTTCCTCATGAACACCCATCCAAATATATTTTATGCAAAAAACATGTTGAGTCAATTCATGACTAAGCCCCTTCATGCTCATTGGATTGCAGCCAAATATGTATTGAGATACTTACATGGATCGATCACACTTGGTCTGAGATATTTCATTGGAAATATTCAATTTCATGGGTACACTGATGTTGACTGGGCAGGTAATGTCTCTGACAAAAAGAGTACATGTGGATGTTGCTTCATTCTTGGTTCTGCCATGATATCCTAGATGAGCAGGAAGAAAAATTTGGTAGCATTGAGCACCGCAGAAGCAGAATACAATGCTGCTAGCATGATTAGTTGTGAATCTGTGTGGTTAAGGAAGATCTTCATTAAGTTGTTTGGTCAAGTCTTAGATACCATAGTGATATACTATGACAACAAGAGCAGGATCCATTTGGCAGAGAATCCTATATTTCATGACAAGTCCAAGCATATCGAGATTCGATATAACTTTATTAGTGACATGGTGTAGAGAGGAGTTGCTAGACTCCACCACATATCAACTAATGAGCATATATCATATATTCTCACCAAGGCACTTCCGAAAGGGAAGTTCCTGGTATTCTGAGAAAAACTTGGATTGATGGATGTAGCCCCTCCAGATAAGGGGAAACACTGATCGAGGACACTGGGCAAGATCTTCCTACCCTGCTTGAGATCTCAAGGTAAGGGATTGAGATAAAGGGCTCCTGGGGTTGGAGAATCTCTGGACAATAAGGCACTTGCCTATCTGTTACCCAAGGTTTAGATGCTGCTCCCCTATCTTCATTGGGTTGGAGATGTTGCTCCCCTATCTGGCCTATGCAAAGTATACCACATTTGGCATCATACCCTCAAGCAAGGATTGTTGGTAATATTGCTCCTCGTTTGGCCAATGAGAGTAGAATGTACTTGGGATGTACAACCCAAGTCGATTATGATGCAGGTGTTCTACCACATGACTCATGAGAGTTATTGATGGGAAGCTTGGTAGGAAACTATATTGGGTTGATAGTTTTTCCCCTTTTGTGATTACAGGTTGAGAATGGACACCCTAATGAAAATCTATTGTCGGAGATTTTCTCCCCTGTATGATGAATTATCTTGTTGCTGAGTATGGGTAGAGGATATTGCTCCCTGATTCTTCTTCTTCTAGATTCAAGAAAGTTTCAACAGATGGATTTGATATGTGATGACACCATAATGTGAAGATATACAGGCATATATTACCAAGTGGAATTCTTCCTAGTTGAGAGGGAGTGCTAAATTTTGCAACTAGTGTCAAATTCCACTTTGGACACCTCATATGGTTAAGATTGTAATTTCATTATTTCCTCTTTTCGAGAAGACCAAAATTGACTTATAGATCGCCCCAATTAGTTAAGAAGAATTTAAGTTATGAGGCTCGACCTCAACACATGTGGATTTGGTCAAAGCCCCAAGCGGTCCCTCACAAAATATATAAATAGAAGTGACCCCAAGATCGTTCTCACACATTCGCTCAAGATATTTTCGTCTTGCACTTTTTTCTTTGTATCATATTTTATTTTTTTGCTTGCACAGGTTCGATGGGAGAAGATCACGTAGGGTTCGAGATCACAGGTGAGAGGCTCGTTTTTTCTGGGTCTTCCGAGTCAGGGCCATGGGCACAGTATTTAAGTTCTTACACCTGGATCGCAGGATGATTGTGTCAAGGTAGCAACTGAGCTGCTATAGCTACGGGCTCATAGTGTTCAGGCTGCAACTAGGGTTTCTGAGTCAGATTAGGCTGATCTGGACTAGGGTCGCGAGCTCACACTGTTTAGGTTGTGACCAAGGAAGCTTCGATCGTGTACTGAATGTGTTAAGGTCACGACTAAAGGATTTTCTAGACAGATATCAGTTGGGTCACAGTAAGTTTCTTGTGGAGTTCCTTCATTCATTTGTCGCTCAATCACAGTCACTTCAGATCAGTCTTCGACAACATCCTAGATTCATATCTAGGGCTTGACAATTCATATCACTTGGTTCTAGTGATTTATTGGATTTGTGCCCTTGATGTTGTATATTTGCATATCTGTAGATTTGATCTATTTATTTCCACTGCATATTTGTATTGGGATCATTGTAATCTCTGTTGAATTTTTTTTATGACGATCTATTAAAGAAGATGATTTAAAAGGGTTTCCCCCATAGTGGGGTTTTCCCCTGGTCTTGGACCAACCTACTGTCTCTTATTGTTGTGCTATTATCTTCTTTGTCACTACATGCATTGTTCTATCTTCAGTTACAGTTTATGATTATTTACATTGCTTATATTTGGATGCATTTTTTATGAAAAAGTAATTTGGGCTAAAGTAATTGACACAACCTAGAAAAATATGAAAAATTAACACAAACTGATCCACACTACTGGTGTTTGACATCTGTGATACAACTGGTTGCCATAAATTATAAAACCTCTTGTAAATGCATGCATTCACTTCTTTTAGTTAATATGAATTCGTGGAATAAACTCAATCCCTCCAAATCAATTTGACATCTCTATGAGACCTTGAATCGTCCTCCACAACTGCATTATGGAATTTTCCAAAAAACTCACACTGATATAAATAACCATGAACTCCATTGGAAATAAAAACATCAAATTAGGAACTAATTCTCCTTTACAAATAGATCTGACTAGTAAGGTATCCCGTTTTCCTAGTAAATCCCTCTGCCTCTATCAACTCTCACTATTGGAGATACTGCAACTAGCTCTGCACCTATCTCTC